>NW_012193138.1:1791144-1807319 GCF_000504015.1 Erythranthe guttata
CCCCCGATAGTGCCATCATTGCTTCTACCAAGGAAGCATATAATCATCAATTAAAGACTAAGCTTTTTCTTTAAATTATTAAGTCATCCATCCTTAGTAAAATTGGAAATAAATAATAGAACATTAATTAATTAATTAAAATCCAGTAGTATTTTGACAAGCAAAATTAACCCAAGAAGAATATGTCCAAACCGAAGAACCCCACCAGAGGAAAAATATGGTGCAAAATTTGCCAAAATCCTGCCATACACCACGTGATCCTGCAAACTCTGATACCAATTTTTTTTTTTTAATTCTTATCTACATAATAGTTAAATAATTAAATAATTATATAAATAAATATTTTCTTTGAGTTATATACTCACTCCAATTCGAATAAATGAGTTCTTGTATATTTTTGTATTATTACTGCAAAAAATAGGAGTAATTTTTTTGAAAAATAGCAAGTCATAATTTTTGTTAGTAAATGTACAAGGTTGTACTTTAGTAACTAGCACTCAAAAAAAATAATAAATAAAAACAGCTTTTATCCTTAGTATAACAAAAGCTGATCCATAAAAAAAAATGGGGGCCAAGAATTATTAAAAAAGAAAACAACTTTGGGCCTAAACATAGTATTTCGGTAGTGGTCCAGCTTCCAAGTACTTTTGGGCTCTTACTTCTTTCAAATCTTAGATTCGGAAGTGTTTTTTTTTTTCAAATGGTCCCCTTTTGACGTGGTCCATATCTTATGCTATTCAATTTTGATTTTGTCGCAGCCCCATAATTTAATTGGCGGGAATTATTATTTATTTGTTTTTTTTTTTTTTGGATTAGTATTTCATCAATTTTCCTTATTTGATTGGTTGTATTAAGGGATTCGTCGGTTATATATATAACTAGTAACTCACCCGTGCGATGCACGGGGATAAATTAAAGACATTAAAATGAGTCAATGTATAAAATTAACGAAGAAAAATTATGTCGAGATTGCTAAGAATACAACCGAACAAAAAAATAAAAATTCGTATCTTAATCAATCAATAAAACATTTGCATATAGAATAAACTGACAACATTCTAAAAACCATCCACGTTAAAATGTAGCAAGTAACTCCCATACTGAAATCAAAGCATCGCACCAGTCTTGCACATGAATCTTATTGTTGTTAAAGGAGACCATGAAACTACAATCAGATATACGATAGGAGAACAAATAACTTGTTATTTTTCCACATTTTCAATATATAAGTTAAAGACGTTACGTAGATAACGAATACTTATATATATATATATATATATATATATATATATATATATATATATATATATATATATATGAGCATATTGAAAAAAACAACGTTAAACATAAATAAAACTAATATATGTGTTTGCCAATGTGTACCTTTATATTCTTTCGAATACTTCTTTGTACACGACGTTGCTAGTAACACTGGACAACTCACCGGATTCGCCCTTTATTAAAATCTTTATTCCAGATCTACTCTTCACCCGAGACAACGCTAGTAGTGCACCCGTGCGATGCACGGAGTATTAATTGTAAAAGTAAATATTCATAATAAAAAAAAGTTTTCGAAATATTTAGATCAACTGTTCATATGTAATACAAAAAAGTATAAATTGTAAAAAAAAAAAAACTACTGATTTGTATTGTGTGAGTGATGAAATAAACTGAAACAAATGAAAAAACTACATATCGGAGGTTTTAATTTCCGCATATGAAGAATGAATATATCGTTGGTCCCAAACTTGTACAACCATAATGGCATATGAACGTTCAAAACTTGAATTTCATCCAAACAATCAGTGTTATGTTGTTTGATACCAACCGCTCTAAACGCATGCAACAAATCCAATACAGTTCAACTGATCTACATATTTTGTACAGTGGTCATACAAAATAGGTAAAAGGTTACCAAAACAATACAAATATAATGTTTAATGATATAAAATCAATATAAAAAATTACCTTCATGAAAAAAGTGAGTGGAGTCCATAGCAAGTTTGTAGTACAATTAAAACAAACCTACAAATGAGGAATAACAAAACATATAAGTAATAGAAAATAAAGATCGTTATTTAATATTGTATAAAATTTTATATAGTATTACCTTCATATACGCTGAAAAACTTCCTTCTAATACTCATATTATACTGATATTAATATTGATACTAATAAGAATACTCATGCTAATATTTACTAATACTCGTACTTATACGGATATTGTATTGATACTCTTACTAATACTTACTGATACTCGTACTTATACGCATATTGATATTGATACTGATACTTATATTGATATTGATTGTTTTTAAACAAATATTGATACTGATATTAATACTGATACTGATAGTAATAACTATACTAATATCGGTACTAATATTCATACAGTAGAACCTCGATACATTAATACCCGATAAATTAATAACCTCGCTTAAATAATATTTTTTTCCGGTCCCGGCTCGGCGACAATGTGCTAAATTAATGATTCGCTAAATTTATAAGATAATACACATTCGAAAATTTTAAGAAGTCCCATATAATATATAAATTAATAATGCATAAAAATAATTCTTAAGTTACATGGTACAATACTTATTTTATAGATATATGAAGTCTTAATACAATATAATTTAATTGTTAGTTGTTTCTTGTTGAAGTTCACATTACTATCAATCGCGTCCCTCACTTTTCTTAACATGGCTAGAATTCAGTATAGTTTTCTCACAACTCAACATAAAATCGTTATATACCATTGCTGATTTAAGAGCTTACATTTGTGAAACGGACTTTATATTGCATTGAAATAATGGTACAATCAATAATATACACGCAAACAAATTAAAAAAAATGTATTTGTTTAAAATATAATAAAAGTAATTCATAAATTAATAAGTTATTAATTAATGTATAAATTGATAAGTTATTAATTAATGTATAAATTAATAATTATTAATTTACCGATAAGTTAATATTTCACTAAATTAATGAAATTTTGATGGTCCCAACTGTATTAATTTATAGAGGTTTAACTGTACTAATATTTATACTAATATTGATATTGATACTGGTATTGATATTGACGCCAATATTGATATTAATATTGATATTCATAGTGACACTCATACCGATATTCATATTGATACTAATATTGATACTCAAACTGATATTTAGATTGGTACTAATACTAATAGTGATAATGTTACTCATACTAACACTGAAACTTATATTGATATTGATATTGATACTCACACCTATACTCATATTGCTACTCATACTGAATTCATACTGATGTTGATACTAATACTGACATTAATATTGAAACTAATATTGATACTCATATTGATATTCAAACTGATACTCATACTGGTATATTACTGATACTCATACTGATATTGATACTCATATTAATACTATATCAATACTGATATTGATACTGATACTAATAATGATACTCATACAAATACTTATATTGGTACGCATACTGATACTATTATTGATACACATAGTGATACTGAAACTCACACTAATACTTATCTTACTAATTTTGATACTCTTACTCATATCAATAATGATATTTATACTGATACTGATATTAATACTTATACTAATATTGATACTAATGCTAATATTGCCGATATTTATACCAATACTCATATTCATACAAACTCATACTAATATTTATACTAATACTTGTACTAATAATGATATTAATACTGATACTTATACTGATACTAATAATGATAATCATATTGACACTCATACTAATACACCTATTGATAATGATAGTCATACTAATATTGATACTGATACTAATAATATTGATATTGATACTAATATTTATATCAATATTGATTTTAATCTTGATAGTAATATTGTTACTAATATTGGCATTGATATTGATACTGATAGCGGTGTTCTAAAAATCGGCTGAGGCGGCCGATTAATCGGTCTTCGAAGCGGAGGCGGTCCAAAACCTTTACGATTTTAGTGTAAATGTTTGAAATATCGGTTTTAGGCGGCCCAGGTGGTCTGAGGCGGTCAAACCTTTAAGGCGGGTCAAACTCAGGGGAAAAAAACGGCCAAAAATCGGTCAAAAATCGGTTTTTTTTTTTTTTAATAATTCAAAATAAAAATTGGGATTTTAATAAAAAAAAATAACTTTATCCTTTATTTTGTTTATGTTAACTGTTATTGTTAAAGAACTAACGGTGTATGCATGAATGTTCAAAAATAAATGTAAATTAAAAAAAATTGCCTTTTTTATTTATATTTTATTAGGATATTTATGTATTATAATCTTATTATTATTAAACTTTTATTATAGTATTACGATATATACATAATGGAGATATAACTATGTTTAAATATATTTTTTATATATGTTATGAGTAGTTATAAATAATATCTAAAAATATATTATATTAAATTTTAAAAATCGATTTATTTACGATTTATCACCGATTAATCACCGCCGCACCGATTAATCGTGAGTCGGTGTCTGACCGCCTCCGACCCGATTACCGCTTTTTACAACCTTGACTGATACTGATCTGATACAATATTAATACTAACACTAATACTGATACTAATGCTGGAATTAATATTGATACTAATACTGACACTTATACTGATACTAATACTAATACTCTATTGATACTCACACATATACTATATTGATACTCATACTCATATTCATACTATATTGGTACTAATATTGATACTTATACTGATATTGATATTGACACTAACATTGATACTAATACTTTACAAACACTGACAGTCTGACACTAATATTAATACTAATATTGTTACTCATATTGATAGTCATACTAATAACCGTATTGATACTGATACTGATAAGTACACTAATACTAACAATAATACTGATATTAATACTCATATTCATATCTATACTCATACTGATGCATTATATATTCACATCGAAACTCATAATGATATTGAGACTGATATTGATACTGATACTAACACTGATACTTATACTCATACTGAGACTCGTATTGATTCTCATATTGATACTGATATTGATTTTCATACGGATAGTGATACTGATATTAATACTCTTATTGATATTGAATTTAATAATAATATAAATATTTGAGGAGAAACAAAAATTCCCAATGTCAATTTTCAATTAAGATTTTATTTAAATTATTGTTTCAACTAAATGAACATTATCTAGCAAGTGCAAAATGATAATTCAATATATCATGTAATATCAAATCTATAACTAACCTTACATGTTAAATTAAATTATGCATATTATGTAAATATTTATAAATATATGATAATAAAATATATTCATTAACGGAGGGGGTAAGTGTTACACTTGCAACTTTAGGGATGTAAGTGTTACCAACCCTATACTTTAACGGTGCAAACTGTATTTTATCCCTTTAAATAATATAAATGCAAATAAACATTGTGAATTGTCAAAATAGTATTAAAATCATTTTAGTGGTTAATAGACACAATTCGATATAAAAGATAATTTGCTTTTATAAATAATCGATAGTGAAAAAATTAGTGGTTAATATGTCAAGTTTTTTGCGTGATAAAAAAAACTTAAATTCGGATATGTGGAAATCAAAATTTGTATATAGCCCTACTTTGATTTGCATGAACAACAATTTAAAGGCAATACTTACATATTTTTAAAATATTAATTATAATTATGTCATATTGTGTGTGATGTGCGCTTTACAATATAAAATTACATAAATTATGGAATAATATTTAGCTTTCATGAAAATAAATCATTATAGATTCATTTATAAAATATAAATTTAATTTGGTTTTCAATCATTAAAAGAATAATATTAAAGAAATTTAACTGAGTATCAACAGTAGATTATTAGGTAATCATTAACAAATACAAATATGGAACAAATAAATATCATAATATATTTTTAGAGAAAAAGACAATTCAGTAAAATATTTAAATAGTGATTGACAAAAGAATGTATCTTCAAATTGAGTCGGAATCTTTACATAATTGCATGTTTACAATAATTCGCCAAAAAATAAATAGTTTGAATAAGACATAAAAAGTTTAAATTACAATGCTTAATATAAGCATAATAAATTGAAATTACCAAAACCCGACCTAGGTGAAAACCCCACTACAAAGCTCGATATAATACATAAACATTTAGAATCACAATTTGTCTACTATATTCTTCAATTGAATAATCTTCTTGGTTGAATACATCGTGTCCATGTAAACAATTCAGTGTAGAGTTTTAATGATTAGTTTGTCGTATATTACACACATCTTGCCGAGATTCTGAAAAGCAAAAGAAGAAATGAAAAGAAAAATAACAACAATCAACAATGAAAAATGAACATCAACAATACTAAAAAAATGATATAACAATTAAAAGAAAATATAAATAGTAAAATAAAAAAGAAGAAGAAGAAATCACAGTGACTAACAATAAAAAAATCATAATATTATAATAGTTACAAACCACAATATGTTTTTTTACAAAAAATAAGAAAGACGTAATGAAATGGAAAACAAATTAGAAGAAGAAATGGAAAAAAATAACAACAAATAATAATGAAAAATAATATCAAGAAAAATGAAATAACAACGAAATCCAATTAATGTTTTTATCAAGAACAAAAAAAAAAATCGATTAAAAAAAACAACATAATAAAATATGAAAACAAAGCAAACAAAAATATTTCGGTGGGTTATGGGCAGGCAATGTAAAAATATGAGTTAAAACAATGGAGTATTCATAGTGTTTAAGATATGGTGTAAGAAGATTTTTTTTAGGATTAGACATGATATAATCTTTTGTACCTATAAGCGCAATAGTACAATATATTAACACGATTATAGTAATCTATAACAAATTTGGAATAGATGTTATGTTATCTATTTTTAAAATCCTAGTACTGAATAAAATTTTAATTTAATATATTTAAATGTCAGTAGTAATTAACAAACATAAATTGATTTTTGTTATAAAATAAATAAAATTAAATAGTGCTTACATGGGGTTAGCCGAATGATATTTCTTATCACAATGAACACAATACCATCTTCAAATCCTTCTCAACGGATCTCTTACACTTCGTATTCGGACAGCTATAAAGCCACCACTTTGATTTTTTCACCAAATTTGTGATCGTTGCCAATACAATGCATGTGCCAATCTAGAATTTAATACGATAATACATTAAAATATATAGTTGCAGAATCTAGAATTTAATACGATAATACATTAAAATATATAGTTGCAGTTTGAAAATTATATATATGCAGAGAAAATTATGAAACAAAGTAGGAATACCTTAGGCGATTCATTTAAGTCATCCAAAGTCTTTCTAACAGACTTATGAACAAAGTCATCCTCATATGAGTACGAAGAATTTGATGACATTTGACTAACGACTCGACAACTATCTGGCTCGCTGAGTCTGTAAAAACACTCAATGTTGGATTAATAAGGTGGATTTATTTAAAATAAAAAATATACACAGAGATTTATGTTTAAAAAAACCTTGATTTGTAGTCATTGATTTCGTCAATGTTTGCATTTATCATAAACCGGGAAGAATGAAATGTATTGGAGACCTCAATGTCACCTGAAAATGATTAAATTAAATCCTAACGTATAGTACACATGTATTCAATACAATGTTTAAAGCAAGTAAAAATATGAAGAATACCATATCGCATTTGCGCGGTTGCGTATTGTAACACGGCAATATATGGTACTAATATGTATATATAAAAATAATTATGAATATAAAACTATGCATATATACTTATAATAATCTATAAGAAATGATAAAAAAAATGTAATATGAAACTGTATAATACAAACATTGTGCACTTTGTAATCGAATGGTGGTAGATAAAAATGAAATGAACATTGAGGGGTTTATATAGTATTGAAAATGAACTTAATTCTATGGAAAAATTCAAAATTCAAAAAATTTATATATTAGTAAATGAAATCAAATCAAACAAATAAAGGAAACAACCCAAACAAAATAAAAAAATAGCTTGTGGAAAAAGATCTTGCAATATAAAAACATTAAATATGAAGATACGATTTTTATTTTTTACCATTCAATTTTGAATTAAAGTGTAAATTAAATCAATCAAAGATGATATGAAGGAATCTTGGAATATTAAAGATTCCTTTGTATCGGTGATTTGATATTTTATTTAAATTGTTAAATATATAAAAATTGGGGTAATATACTGCATATAAATTAAAAATCTTTACAAAGTTATGGAAATATATTTATCTCAAATGATAAATATATTTCGGTGGCATAGGAGTAAATTATAGATTCCTTCTTAAAATATACTGCATTTAAATTGTTAAATTTTCAAATTTCAAAATATTGCATATTTATTAAATAGTATAATTATTTTTAATTTGAAATATGGTATAATAAAAATTATATACAAAAAATAGTGTATATTTAGTAAATAGTTCAATTAAAAAATAAAACATGTTTTTATTATTATTTTTAATGGAATGGATATTCGAATATTCTAAAATATTGAAAAAAAAAAAAAACAACAACAACAACATATTCCTTTATTTTAATATTTTAGTATTTAAAAAAACATTTTTTTATGAAAATTGTTTGAATATTCGTAAAAAAATCGAGTTTCATGAATTTTTTTCAATAAAAATATTTTGAAATACTGAAAATATAAATAAGATTTTTTTATTTCGAATTTATAAAATATTAACTTTGAAAATAATATATATACATGTGGTAATTATTAAATGATTGTGTAAATGTAAAATAGGAAATAACTAAAAAACATCCATAAATAAAAATGCCACCTAATCAATTGAAGAATCCACCTAATCAATTGAACTCCAACTAAGCAATTTTGACAAATGACATCATCATTTGCCACATGTCAATCATTGAGGCCATAGATCCTCTTTTTATATTATATATAGATTATTGGATTAATTTAGATAAGATGAGATTGAATTAAGTTCTTACTGATTAATTAATTATTTAGTTAGTAGCATGTTCGGTTCGTTAGGTTAATTCTCATATTAAATTAGTTTAATGCTGGTTTTATATATTGAATTTGTTCGTAAAATTATCTCTTACTTGATAAAATTAAACTATAATTTTAAAGATAAAACTGTTTTTTTTCTTGTTTAGTCACGCCCTTACAAAATTGCCCGCATGGTTAATGTGTGTTACTAAATTAATGAAATAGTAGCATGTAGTAACGAACTTTAGCTTTTGTAGCAGTTCTGAATAAGTATATATATGAATCTTATCAACCGAATATTTTATTAGCTTCTACTGTTTAGAACCTAATAATGATAACCGAACGAACCCTAAGTATTAAGTCCACGAGAACAAGGAACGAATAGATGAAATTCAAGATTGGCAACTATATTTGTATTTGTTTACAGAAATGTCCCAACTTTTATTTCATTATTGCAAGTATGCTTCGTTCATTTGAACTTTTTTTCTTAGCCTAGATTAACACCAACACCTCATTTGCAACAATGGGGGATTTCCCGCCAAATTCAAACTTTTTATTTTCAAAAAAGAAAATAAAAAATGTGCTAACTTATTGGAAGTGACACGAGTATAGGGCTTCTAACTTCATGCTTGGTGTCGCTCCAAACCAACGAACCCGAAAGGTACCGCGAATCCTTGTCCACAAACTTCCCTTTCAAAGTCACCTTAAACGACCTCTTCTGATCGGCCCGGCTAAACAACAAAATATCCGGAACCACTTTGACCGAAACGCCCTTCGGCGACTCAACTCTGGCCTTGTAGACCGATTTGCCAACTCCAACATTAGTCACCCTCCGGTAAAACACAGCCGATATATTGGTTTCTCGACTCTTGACTTGCAAATTTATCGAAGGGTAGTTTATCCCGTCGGCACCTTTTCCACGTTGAATTTTCGAGCAGTTGTATTTTCCGCTTCCAGTTATCAAAGCAATTTCTTTGTCTTTGTAGCCTTGCTTACATAGCAAACCCACATACGAGGTTGTGTTGATATCGTAAATAAGACCCGGATGAACTGCCATTTTCGGGTTTATTTGTCCCGACCCGGAGGCTAATTCTCCCCCCTCTTTTACTTTAATTGGTTTTGCTACAGAACAAAAAAAAATTAAAGAAAATATATTAAAAAATGGGGTTTAATAAAACGAAGAAAAGGGCGAAAGGATTGCTTACAAGTGGTCATAAGGGCGGATTTGATAGCGGCGTGAGACCACTTTGGATGGAAGGATTTGACGTAGGCCGCGGCCCCGGCTACATGAGGGCAAGCCATTGAAGTTCCGGAATTAAAATTGAATATCGATGTTTTCTTATCGTTTTCATGTCCGACAACTGTGGTGAATTTCGAAATGGCCGCCAATATATTCACTCCAGGTGCAGCAATATCAGGCTGCATGTGTACATTATTTCATACTTATTCAATCTGTTACATAATAGAGAGAGAGAGAGAGAGAGAGAGAGAGAGAGAGAGAGAGAGAGAGAGAGAGAGAGAGAGAGAGAGAGAATCTTTGTTTGTATTCTTACCTTGAGTATGTTAGAGATTAGGGTTTGAGGTCCTCTAGATGAAAAAGAAGCTATAAAGGGTGCAGTTGTGTTAACAATTCTTGTTTTGTATACAACACCTTGAGCTGATCTGTAATAACAAGATCAAGCATTGTAATTCATCAAGATCAAAAAATAAAAATTTGTAGCTAAATAAAAGAAAGACTTACTTGGTGGAATTAATGTATTTTTCAATCTTTAGACCATCCTTAAGAGTGACATAACTCGCCGAAGACCCCGTGGCATACGCAGTGTCCATGTCTTGATCGTTCGACATTACCGTGCCGGCCCCACCTAATTCCTTTACGACATAATCGCCCCCCGCCCCCTTGCAGTACACTATCTTCCCTTTCACCTTCTCCTTGTCTAGTGTTCCATAATCACATGCACTGATCATATTCAAGTAATTAGTAACATCTTTAAAAAAAAAAAAAATTATGGACTAATGGAGCTAAACAAAAAATAAATTAAAATTATTGTCACCTTGAATTTCCAAAAGTTGCATTATTTTTTGCAAGAGCTCCACTTGTTAGAGGGTAAAGCCCTTTTTTGGGTGCAAATGTATTAATTGCAATCCCCTGAAAAGTATATACCATTGTAAGAAGAAAACATAAATTAAAAACAAAGTTTAAAAATAAAAAAATTAAGACATACATACAGAAATCTTGTCACCATTCCCCAACTCAACATCTGTCTCGAATCTCCTGTCAACGGTGCTAGCAGCAACCGTCATAATCCACGGGCCCACGTTCGAAATCGACCCCAAGTAGGGCCCGTCGTTCCCCCCCGCACACACCGTCAGGATCCCCTTCTTCAAAGCATGGAAAGATCCGATTCCTATGGAATCTTCCGTAAAGCTCCGGACGGACCCACCGATCGAGACCGAGATGATGTCGACACCGTCAGCAATGGCGGCATCGAATGCCGCCAGCATGTCGACATCCATGCAACCGTAACCCCAGCAGACCTTGTAGCTCGCCACACGGGCGGAGGGGACCGCCCCCCGGGCGGTTCCCTCACCCAAGCCGTAGAGGCTGGCGGACGCCACGGCGGCCCCCGTGGCCGTGGATGCCGTGTGGGTCCCGTGCCCTTCAGTGTCCGCTGGTGTCGCCTCGTCGGGGGGCGCGCTCTCCCCGATGTTGAAGTACTGTGCGCCGATCACTTTGCTGCATGCGTGTCGAAAATACGAGGTTATTAATTTATCGAGATTCTACTGTATTAGAATTTTACTAATTTGGCTATTTATACCACATTATACGCTACTATTCGTAATCATTTTATTAACGTTACGCTCTACATTCGATAGAAAGTTTTTTCGTCTTCCGATTTAACATCGATCTTTGTTATTCAAATAGTGTATAACAAACACTTTGAATTTTCTATTTTTCTTTAAAGGAAATCTATTTTTTTTTTAAATAAAGAAAACGGACTTGTTGCAGCCGGTGAAGTTTACGCCGGTGACGCATTTGCCCTTCCATTTGGAAGGAGGAGGGCCGAAGCCTTTGTCGTTGAAGCTCGGTGATTCCGTCCATATACCTACAAAGATTAATGTACTAGCAAATAAATAATTAAGCACGTATATTATTTGATTAATTAGTTTAAATAAATACCTGTATCAATAAGAGCTACAATTATATTGCTCTCCGTTTGATGGTTTCTCTTAATTTTCTCCGACATTCCGAGAAAATCCCATGTTCGTGTCGTAAGCAGCTTCAGCTTTCTGTTCTTAAAAACCGAAACAACTCCTTCTTTCTCTGAATTAATTAAATCAAAAAAAAAAACATCATCAAAACAGCAATATATAATAATATCCAAATTTTTAATTTATTATTTGCTCAACATTTAATTAGTTGCACATACTCGATAATAGTTCTGCCTCACGGGGCAATAGTCGAGCCGCAAACGCGTTGAAACTCCTTCCATAACTGTATAGCTTTGATTTCCTAGCTATTGTTTCACTGGAAATTAAAATCACATCATTAATATATATATATACATGCATTTCTTTACAGACTAATTGATATATATTTATATGTATATGTATATATATAAATATAATTAATTACTCTCCAATTATGTCTGAAAGAAGGCTGTGGTGTACATCCGTCAGAGAAATTGTTTGCTCGGCCGGCAGTTCTCCCATGTACACAATGTATATCTATTTAAAATTAAATAGCATTATCAAAACACACATATTTAATAATAAATATTTACAACACAATATATATATTAAAAAAGAAAAAGAAAAAACCTGTCTCTCATTGTCATTAGATGCAGTGCTGAACCGGGCAAAATGGAGGCATAATAAACCGACGAGTGTCGGAATTAGTAGTTTTATTGATGATGTTATCATGGCTAATTATTTTTTGTGTGTGAGTGTACGTAATTCATGTGTGTGATTATATGTGTGTTTAGGTAACTAATTATAGTAATTAGTTGGAGTTGATCAGCGTGGAATATGGATCGACTCGGTGTGGAAAACGATTCACCACCAGAAACAAATCATGATTTTCTTCCAATGCGTTGAACAAACATGCACTCTATATATAAATATGGTTTACCGAGTCAGAATGAATAGTGAGCCACGTAATTATTCGAAATAAAATAATAATAATTTCAAAAGGAAAATTTAATGAAATGTAGAAGAAAATTTATGATACATAGATGAATTTGGTCTCGACAAAGACCGGTCAAAGCCCCCATAAGATGACTCATTATTGTAATAAAACTAAATTTGATTATAACAGCAAGGGCTGCATGCTGACCGCATAAATTAACGAAAATGACCAAAACTGTTAAATTATTGAAACATGATGGATCAAATATATATTTTTTTAAAACATAAATCACCGGATATGAAATCCGTGTAAACTTATGGGATGAAAATATCCAACCCAAATATGAATTTCGTGCAAAGCATTGGGCTCACAAGTCACAGTTACAACTATGCTGGCTAGCCCATTGGCCCAATTAAATATCCATACCCAAATTTAATATTTTTTTAATTTTTTTTGAGCAAATATTTAATATTTAATATACCCCACGAATACATTATTAATCCTAGTGCTAAAATGATTAAAGACATTGATAATGTTGGAGGAAAGGTAGACATTACAAACAAAAAGTTGATTATACTTTGAAATCTAATCACGAACTCATTTTCTTTTCTCTTTTTCTTTTTTAATTCTTTTTTCTTCAAAAAAATAATTTCCCAACGATATGATACTCCTGAATAAATTCCAATTTTGAATAAATAATAATTAATTATTAATAAAATTAAGATAATTGCAATTTTTTAACAAAAAAACTTTAGACCAATCAACTATTTTTAAAATAAAAATTCAATAAATTTTATAAATTGCTATTTTTAAAATGCAGATTTTAAATTCCATCATTAACCCTTGCAAGGAATGAAAATAATAATGTGCAATGATTATGAATTACTACCTCATAAAACAATAGGATAATTTCATGGACTATTTAAAAGGGAAAAAAAGTAATTTGACATTAAAGACTTTCACAATTATTTGTACCAAAAAAATATGTGAAATCCTCACATGTAACAATAATGCCCAATGATAATAATAATTATGATATTTAGGGGTTAAATTTTATGGGTAGTGATTGGAGTGTGATGTTACATGCAACTTGCAATTGATGCCTAATTTTGTGACTATAATAACTAATTATTAAGAGGGTAAGAATCCTAAATCAAGATCTTGTATATGTTGTCTCTTAAGGAATGGTCTAACTGTCGAAGTAAGTGAGTTTGTGTCAATTGATCTAAGTTCAAATTCCGTTGTCAGCGGTTACGTACGATTAGCCTGTGATTTACGTTTTTATACATAAGTTGCAAGTTATTATACGAGAATGTAGATTTATAGGCAATATAAAAATGCCGATGGTCAATGATGATGAACACTTAATGGGAATGAATGCAAAATAGATAAAAAAAAAAAAAAAAAAAAAAAAAAAAAAAAAAAAAAAAAAACAATTCATATGAGGTATGAAATATTACAAAGAGATAGGCCATTATTAATTAGTAGCCTTTGCCATCATTTGGATTTTTTTTCTCTCTTTATTTATTTATTTATTTTTAAATAGGGAATAATTTCACCAACTTACCCTATTATGTATTGTAACTAAATGGGGAAAAAAATAATTAATTTCCAAAAAATAAATGGGGAAAAATTAAAGTTGGATGGATTAAAATTACAAAATTTTCTAATTAATTCATGCCCGTGACATATCTCATTAATGTAATTTTTATTTAATAAAGCTAAATAAAAACTAATTGACAATTTTACAGCCATTAAAAAAAAGAGTACTTTTTTTTTTTAATTTAATTTTTTTAATATAAAAAGGAGTACATTGAGAGCTATGATGTTTCAAGTAATTGCACTCATAACACATTGAGGGATTGGCCCAATTCAGACCTATCCCTCGCCATTATTTCAATTTGCCTAACCCTTAATAATATGGTTCAATAAAAATAAAAAATAAAAATAAAAATGGTCACCTTATTATATGATAGTAGGCAGAATTATTACAATTACTAGTTATAACGTAAAACAAAAGACCATCATGAATCATCCTGACACACTACTTGAGGGCTGAATCGTCATTTCTACTGTCTCATAACCTTCCCATGAATGGCAACTCCTTAATAACCATTAATAAAATAAATGGGCCCCACGTTGAAAATCTAGAAAAACAAATAATTTCTAATAATATTGTTCTTCAAAAGTTACAAATATTTTTGAAAAATATTTTTTTTTTCTATATTATTTGTTGCTTTAGATTTCTAATATCGTAATAAATGTATTCTTTTTTCATATTTTAACCTTAATAATTCAACTATAAACATTAACTATATCTTGTAAATTATTAAATAATAAAGGTTATTTTCTTTTAATGTGTTTTTTCCTAAAATCAGGCCACATTTATTCAGTTTCTTAATATGCAAAGATGAAAAAAAAGACGATAATTAACGATCGGATGGAGCCATGGAGGTACTCGATAAGGACTAAGTAGTGCTACGTCATACGTGAATTAAATATATAGAGATTTGCATTAATTTGTAATAAACTTAATTCCATCACCAAAATGAATAAAATTACTCTTTTGATCCACACATAATCTCTTCTAAAGGCCAATAGGATTTGCTATTAATCACTAATTATCTCCAAATCCAACAAGTTTAATTACCTTTAAGTACCAACGGATTTGGATAACTAATAGTAATTCATTTGGGCGATATGGGCAAATCAGTCATCATAACACAAGTATTAATTGAGGATTAAATGCAGATATAATAATTATTAATTAATTATAAAAAATAAAAAACACCAAAAAAGAAAACAAAATAGAATAGATTTGGGGGGGGGGGGGGGGGGGGGGGGGGGGTGAATATTGGCCCATTCAAAACATCCTTGGGAAACTTGGGAAACCCAAACATCATTTTCCTGTGGGTGCCCCATTTTTAAATAAAAACTTTATTTTTTTTTCCAAAGGGGAAAAAAAAAAAAAAAAAAAGGGGAAAAAAGGGAAAAAAAATCGGTTGGGGGGGGGGGGAAAAAACAAAA
>NW_012193138.1:1807419-1879482 GCF_000504015.1 Erythranthe guttata
ACATGAAGACACATAGTAGAAAGAAAGGTATAAATTCATGATGCATGGTAATGATAGTTAAATGGAAGGAATACATGTAATTCGTTGCCCCCAATTTTTATTGAAGCCGCCTTAATTTCCATGGTTGCCTAGTACACACATGGCATGCATCAGTACTCCCTCTCTCTCTCTCTCTCTACACTTTCTCTCTCTACTGTGACTGTGTGTATATATTAGCACTCTGTTCCTTGAGAGTTTTACTTCAAATTCAACGAGTCGAAGGAAAACACTTCTTCATCTTCTTTGGAAAAGAAAAAAGGTAGTAAAAAGGGAAGGGGGCCCCTGCCCCCCTCCCCTGTATCTATTTTCTTTCACTAAGAAAGTTAGACTAACGAAAAGTTGTGTACAATGGCCGCATTTGCTTCTACTTGTAAGTCAAATTAATTAATTAATTATTATCTGAAATTTAATTATTTGGCAGCAGAGATAATGGACAAGGTGAACTCGAAGCTGTACATGGAGAACTGCCAAATCATGGAGGAGAACGAGAGGCTGAAGAAGACGGCGGAGCTTCTCAACCAGGAGAATCGTACTCTCCTCAATGAGCTTAGGCAGAGGCTTGCTGCGGCGGCGGCGGCGGCGCCGCCACAAGCTTCCGATGCTTCTGCCTCCAAGGCGAAAAGCAAAGCCAACAAATCGAACAAGAAGTGAAAACAAAAAAGAATATGTAGCTAACTTAGTGGTACGGTGGCCGGTTTATTGGTTTCTGTAGCATAGGAGGGTAGTTACAGAGGAGTGGATTTCTCATTTCTCATTTTAATTAAAAATGGTTTATTGGCCATATTTTTTAATAATATATTTACTGGTTATGAATTATATTCCAGCTGCTATAACCAAGTATTTCGATTTTACAGTGCACATTTTTTATTTTATTTTGGAAGTTTGTGTGTATGGTAATACTAATTATCATGTACATTGTACATTTTACATAGACATACAAGATGAGGCTTCGAATCAATATTAAAAAATCGATAGAGATGCAAATAAAAAATAAACAAATGAAATATAATGAATACACCACCACCAATCCAGGGTAAATTACAACCACCTCAGAGGTATGGTTAAATTACAAAAAACTCTCTCTTGTTTGGATAATTACAAAAACCACCCTCAATTATAAATTTTCTTACACGTCCATCCTTACGGTTTCAAATTTGGTGGAATCTTCGAGATTATATGGATTTTGTACCCGATTTATCTCATTCAAACTCCACATTTTGAAGCAAGATGATCGTAATATGTGTTTTTAACACCATAAAGGTGGAGATGTAAGAAAAAATCATAGTTGATGGGGTAGATGTAATTATCCAAACAAGAGTGGTTTTTCGTAAATTGACTATACCTCAAGGGGTGGTTGTAATTTACCCAAAAAAATATTGTTTGTAAAGGAAATATGTGGCAATTATATATGCATTCGAGTCGTACGGTATTTAAGTTGAACTATTGATCAAATGTACGTATGTATAGAAGTGTAAACGAATTAATTTGAATCATCCGGAACACGTGTTAGTTCAGGCTCATATATATGGCAATTATCTATGCATTCGATTCGTACGGGATTTAAGTTGAACTATTGATCAAATGTACGTATGTATAGAAGTGTAAACGAATTAATTCGAATCATCCGGAACACGTGTTAGTTCAGGCTCATTTGAAATTTCATCGAGTTTCCAAAATTGCGGTTGAGTTAAGTACGATAAGTAATTGAGTCGACCTCGGTCTCTTTAATCGAACCAACCATTAATTACAATGAGTAGCTTGATTTTTTTTTTATTTTTTTTTTGAAATTTGGTTTGTTAATTATATTAATTCTTAAACAATCCTTCTCCAAAAAAAAGAAAAAGAAATTCTTAAACAATCAAGGTCAATTGGGTTAAGATTTTTTTTTTTTAATAAATGAGCTTTAATGCTATATCCAGTAGTTGTTGGGCTAAGACTTTCCTTATATTTATATATGTAATTGGGTTTGTTTGAAGACTTCTTACAAAAGCCCAGTCGTGTATATATACTCTGACTTGGAGCCCATAACATGTTATTTATATATGTGGGGTCGGACACGTGTATCGACCGGATCTATATATGCCCTTTATTAAATTAATTAATTAATCCCCGATTCATGCATGACACGTCAGCGCCGTCTGGCGGCGGTTTCGCGCTGGGCCGTTGAAGAAGACGGCGTGGACAGGGAGGCTTAGGTGATTATCGGCGGCCTCATAAAGAGTGGAACCCTAAATAGGAAGTAAGAAAGATGTGACTTCGTCTCGGGGGCAAAATGAGGGTAACATCATGTGCTATCCTCAAATCGAGGTTTTATACGAGCATAATGTTTTTGTACCCTAAACCTAAAATTCAAATTCCATTCGATGCGACATGCGTAAATAAGAGAGTAATTAGGTTAAAGAAACCCTAATAAGACTTGCCCTCAAGAAATAAAACATCTATAAATAGAAGCATCGCTCAAACTTTTATTCTCTAATTCTTCTTTACTAGAATTCATAATGTGCAAGCAAATACAAGCTCTATACTTGATCATCATTGGAGTTTCACACCGGAAAACCACTCCTGGTGTTGCAGGAACGAAGACCGATCGAGACTGCAGCGGCATTCCAAGCTGACGATAGAAGACTGGGGCTGACATCACGCTTATTACATCACCACAACTGAGTACTGACAAACGAAGTTCGATCATTAATTATTTGAAAATAATTTGTAGTTGAAATTGATTTTATTTTAGGGCCTTAATTGAAGATGGGCATGTATACAAACTTAGCCTAGTGGGCTACATTATAGGCCTGAAACACTAGTAATGCCATAACGGATCAAATATTTCTTTCTTAAAATCTTTGTTAATTATTAAATTAATTAAAAACATTCAATTTTTCTTTCCAAGTAATTCAGATCCTACATTAATAAAAAATATTAAAATATTCAATGTTTCATTCGTTCTTATTACATTCAAAATTCAAATAACGTATATATAAAAACTAAAAACAAAAATATTTACAGGTCACATCACACAAACACCCAATACTGACTGAATGTGCATTCAGATCTCCATTAGGCAACTCATACCCCATTAATTTATAAATTAAATCTTTGAATTTTGGTTAAATCTGGGTTTTTTAACTTCCGGGGAAAACAAAGGTGAGCTAGAATACAACAATGGCAGCTGGAAGCACCAGGAAAATTTCAGCAGCCTCTGCTAGGGCTCATACCCGTAAACCCAAAGCTACCTCGCCCAAATTTGGAGGTGCGCTTCGATTATTTTCCCCCCTTTTTTTAACTGTTACGGTATTTTATGTACTCGTTTGTAATTTCTCGATTGAATTCGGAATCTGGTGTAATCGTAGATTTTAGTAGATAATTCTTCTGATTAAATAGTTTCAGGATTTCGATTTCGAGGTTTTAGCTAATCCGCGCACAACAATTGTGTTTCTGTTTGGTTTTAATTTCCTCTGCATTTGATTAGCATCCATTACTGTATTCAATTTCATTCGCATGATCTGTTTTTTTTTTTCTCTTGAAGAGTGAGTGATTAAATCCCTTCAACTAATGCTGATGAGTTGACTTCAATTTTATCAGGCGATTTATATAACATTTTTTGTCATTGAAAATGGTTGAATTCTTTATTTGTAGTGTTGGGTGAAGTATTGTGTTTCATTTGATCATAACATTGAACCATAATTGAAAAAATGGCGTAATATCAGCATAAAGGTTATTGGATTTATCGGATCAAAAATTAAAAAAATATATGTTTCAGGGATATTCAAGAAAATTCTATTCGTTTGCTTTGTGGGCTTCGTCGCCTGGGCATATCAAGCAACACAGCCTCCTACACCAAACACGTGCGGCTCCAAAAACGGGCCAACAGTTACGGCATCACGAATACAGCTCAAAGATGGAAGACACTTGGCTTACGAAGAATACGGTGTCCCAAAAGATAACGCAAAGCACAAAATCGTATTTGTCCATGGATTCGATTCTTGCAGGCATGATGCCTCTGCTATAACCGCACATCTCTCTCCGGTAATTTTTTGTTTTTTCCATTACATTGCGTAACGGCTTTTTCTGTGCTTGTTAGTGATAATTTAATGTTTGAACTCGTTTGATTTTCAGGAAATTGTTGAAAGTGAAGGAGTGTATGTTGTTTCTTTCGACAGACCTGGTTATGGAGAGAGTGATCCTAACTCGAAACAAACGGTTAAAAGCATTGCTTATGATATAGAGGAGCTAGCTGATCAGTTGGGATTAGGACAGAGATTTTATGTTGTCGGATTTTCGTTGGGTGGGCAGATTGTCTGGACCTGCCTCAAGTACATCCCTCACAGGTAAATTCAATTTTCTTCTAAACAAAGTGATGTTCATTATGGTGGTGTTTGCTAACTGCTTATGAGCTTTTATAGTTCATAATCACTTTTTTAACGTCTGCAACACTAGTTTTTGCTTCTGCTTCTCGGAGTTTTTTTTCCTTTTGGCTCATAATCAGTTGTGTAATGATTGCATAACTAGCTTGTGCTTTTGCTTCGCCAGCAGTTTTAAGCCATAATCTAGAAGCACACGCGGAGTTGCTTTTCCAATTCAAAAACATTTTTGTAGCTACTTAATAAATGATTTTGACATTTTAATCCTTATTTTCCTTATCTAATTTCCAATTATTAGGATGATTTAGACATTTCATCAAAATAAGCGAAAAAATTAAAGTTTATTTGCAAACACACCAGCTTCTAATTAGCTGCTATATATAAACCAGTAATTATTTCAAGCTCAACTATATCAATGATTCAAACAGGCTGGCCGGAGCAGCTTTGATAGCACCGTCGGTGAATTTTTGGTGGCAAGGTATTCCTCCAAACTTGTCGGCAGAAGCATATAAGCAGCAGCTTCCACAGGACCAGTGGGCCCTACGTGTGGCTCACTATACACCATGGCTCAATTACTGGTGGAATTCCCAAAAATTATTTCCGGGTTTTAGTCTTATAGCTCAAAGCCCTCTCGTTCTTTCTAACCAAGACATTGAATTAATCCCGAGAATTCGTTCTATACGAGAGGAGTATCAGGTAAAAAAGAAATGGTGTTATTAATTATTCATTACATTCTTGAAATACTTAAATGTGAATATACGATTTTTGTCACGATCAGGCACAGGTGAGACAGCAAGGTGAATTTGAGTCCCTACACCGTGACCTGGCAGTTGCATTCGGGAAATGGGAGTTCGATCCGACGGGTCTAGAAAACCCGTTTTTGGAAAGTGGAGTATCCGTTGACTTATGGCAGGGAGAAGAGGATAAGATCGTCCCTGTAGAACTGCAGAGGTTTATAGCTAATCAGCTGCCTTGGATTAACTATCACGAGTTATCCGGTGCTGGTCATATGTTTCCATTCGCTGACGGGATTGCTGACTCAGTTATAAAGCAACTTTTAGCTGGGAACAAAGGCCTTTGATTGATAGGCTACTCTGATTATTATTACCAGGTTTATATGTATCTGCACTTAAAATTTTCATTTTTTTGGGCTTATTATTTGGGTTCAATATTCCCTCTCTGTATCATTGTTACAACAGAATTTCTAGTGTCTTATTTAAGACAACATTTTGGTATTGAACTTGTAATGTTATGATTTCAACAAAATACAAGTGAGATAAGTTTGTTGTTTGGTCTATGTTACGATCGGTGAACGAACATTATCGAATCGTATTCAACCGTATACATATACTTATATTTTATACTTGTATTTTGCGGACATCCACGTGTAGTGCAGTGGTGGAGCTAGTACAGTAGGGCCACGACCCCCAACATTTCTCAAACCTCTATTGATTTATATATATATATATATATATATATATATATATATATATATATATATATTATTTTAAACTTACCAATCAATTAATTAAAATTGAACATTAGAAGCTATTTCAATTTTCATATATAGAAAAGATGATGACATATAAATATTGCAATCTCTACTGTATCTACTTTTCTGAAATTAAAATAAATAAACATCCGCACGTGAGCTACCAGCAGGGGGGAAGCGAGGAGACACGTGTAAACTAAGTAATAGCAGAGCAGTGTATAAGAAATCTGGAGGGGGACACGTGTCTCGGGACGTGTCCTGCAAAACCATGCAAAATTATGCGCTTTCAGACAAACATAACTGAAAATTATATTCCCTAGTATGGGGCTTGAAATTGAGAAAACCCCCTCCTTTAATTTTAGGGCCATCTCCTACTTTCATTTATATGAGACGACGTCGTCTTGGCCCCACCTCCCAACAGCATCGCCCTTTGTTTTCCAAGCTCACTCACCGTTGAAACTACACACATATATATAAAACCATTCTCTCTCTCCTCTCTCCTCTCTCTCTCTACATATATACGTTACAGTCTTACAGATACATATGCATATACATATGTAATAGTTGGTGAAGGTGTTTACCTTCTTTTTTTATTTTCAATTTATTTTCTTTTTTTGGCGGCGCCGGAGCTATCATCTTCCCGTTAAAGACGACGGAACTCTGTGAACTAGGTTGAAGAAAGGTAATATTTTATTCTGTTTATGGATTCGAATATTCCGTTAATTACTACTGTCTTAATTTTTCTTTGTAATAATTAATCTTATCCTTTAGCTAGATCAGTAATTAAATTATTGAAGCAGCTGCATCAGTGAATTGTATCTAGATAAATTTGTCTATTTTCAGCTGCTATTAGTTACTAGGTTATTAAATTATGTGTCTCTTCTTTCTGAATAATATATATATATATATATTTTTTTTTTTGCCGATAGTGGAAAATTCAATTTTGTGAAAAGAAAAAAAGAGAAAAAATGGCAGCTACAGATTCTGAAATGATGTCACAAGGAGATGTTATTGTAAACGGAGGACAACAACAAGGGCAGCAAATACAGCAAAAGAATCAAATACTCGAAACCCTAGGCCGACAATCTTCGATATACTCGCTTACACTCGACGAGTTCCAAAACACACTCTGCGAGAGTGGCAAGAATTTCGGATCAATGAATATGGATGAATTCCTCAACAGCATTTGGACCGCCGAAGAAAATCAAGCTCAGGGCCAATCCCACCCCACAGCCGCCGGCGGTAGCGGCGGCACCACCAGCGTTAATGCAACGCAGTTTCCTCAGATTAACAATACCTTATCCAAACAGCCTAGCTTGCCTAGGCAAGGCTCTCTGACTATACCCGAGCCTCTGTGTAGGAAAACCGTCGACGAAGTGTGGTCGGAAATCCACAACGATCAGCCGAATAACAGCCGCGCTCGTAATCCGAACACTACTGCTGCCGCCGCCACCGCCACCGCTTCTGCTCAGAAACAACACACGTTTGGTGAAATGACGCTCGAAGATTTCTTGGTCAAGGCCGGTGTTGTTAGGGAGCAGAACTTCGCCCCTGCGCCACCTCAGCAGCCGCAGTTCGGGATGTATCCTGTGGGACCCAATTTCGCCGCCAGGCCGTTAGCCCCTATAGGTAGTGGCGGTGGTGTTGGTGGTGGTGGTGGTGTGAACAATAATGTCGCCTCAAATTATCCGATTCAGGGTGGTGTGGGTGAGCCACCTGGCGGCGGTTACCCTGGAGGAGGAGGAGGAGGAATGAAGAGGGTGGGCGGCGGTTACTCGCAGCAGCCGCCGCCACCACCTCTGGCGGTGAACTACGGGGGTAGATTGGGGAATGGAAATGGAGGAGGATTCGGGGGCATGGGCTCACCGGTGAGCCCGGCTTCATCGGATGGGTTTGGGGCGAATCAAATGGATAGCGGTTATGGTTTGGAAATGGGCGGGGCGAGAAGCGGAAGAAAACGGATTATAGATGGTCCGGTGGAGAAGGTGGTGGAGAGGCGGCAAAGAAGAATGATCAAGAATCGAGAGTCCGCTGCCCGATCTAGAGCCAGGAAGCAGGTATATACATATATATAATCACATATATATCATCGGGCCGGATTTGTTGTTACTATATTTTTCTTTATAATTATTTCACAATATCTTACGAAGCTCGATCGATCGAGTTATTTTTGGGCAGGCGTACACAGTTGAACTAGAAGCAGAATTGAACCAACTAAAAGAAGAGAATGAACACCTACAACAATCTCTGGTAAAACACATGCATGTATATATATATATATACATACATACTATATATATGTACTTTCATTTGGAGGCTGCTTAATTAATTAATTAATCAGTACTAATTAGTAGCAAATAGACTTTTACAAAGTTGATTGTATATATTGTAACAGGCTGAGCTAGAGAGGAAAAGGAAACAGCAGGTATAAATCATTTATTTTATTTCAGAATTAATATAATGATCTTACAAGGCTATTATATCTCACATAATGATAAGAAATTAAATCATCTTCGATAGTAGTTTTTAGAATATTTTATTGAACGAAAAATCGGTGACAGTACTACGAGGAAGAGGAAGCAAGAAAGAAGGCACGAGGGCAATCGAAGTCGTCGAGAGCAAACGAGGCATTGCAGGCAATGAGGAGGAGTTTGAGTTGTCCTTACTAAACATACATAAGGGTTGATACACTTTACTTTTGTGTGTTCCTTTTTTCTGGGATTAATTAGAGTGTTGTATTAGGCTTTGTAAGTTAGCTTTTTTTGAGCTATGGGTGTAATAATTTTTTTTTCTTGCATAAACTTTATTTTAATTGTTTTCTGTATACCGGTAAATGTCATGGAGGGTGGTGGTGACATGCGATAAAGATCAGAAATAAAGGAAAATGGTTTTTTTTTTTTTTTTTTTTAAAGTAAATCGAATTAAATTAGTACAATTTTTACTGTAATTTGCATTAGAGAATATAACCTATGGGAAAGGGAATTTACAAGGATTATAGAATATATACTAAATGTAAATAGGGAAGCAAAGAGATAACAAATGGTCGTAGCTTCAATACATGGAATTGTTGTTGTGTGGCAACGGTTGATTCTCAATAATCCCCTTAATAATCCAAATACACGATCAGAAATTCAAATTGTGGTCATTCTAGAAGTTGTCAAACGTACAAAATGACCGTTTGCTAACAACAGATCCAACTCCGAAACCCATTTTCAAGTCTAGATTCCTTTACCCTATCGAACATACTCTAGATCACTCAGATTTTTCTTTCACGTACAAAGCGTCCCTCACTTACTATAGACGGATGACTGTAATATGTGTTACCGTTTCTCTCTCACTGAAGCAGAGATTTATAGCCTAGAATGCAACGGTGATCAGTGAATAAACCAGCTTAGAATCAAAGTTAGCCATGGTGGTGGCGTTAGACTCAAATGTCGTCAGAAGAAGACAAGGGAAGTCAACAGAAGGACTAATGTGCAAAAACTAATGTGCAAAAAAAGAGAAGCCGAGAAGAGAGAAGACTAGATTTAGCGCAAATGAGAAGACAAAGTTAATATATATGACATGTTGACTAAAATACCCCTTAGTGTCTAATTTACTCGAATTCCACCACCCAACCCTAATTTAACGAATATTTTACATTGACCTCAATCTTATCAAATTTTGTACATTGACCCCCATTTTGACCAAACAAGAAAATCAGAGCCCAACCAATCAACTAAAACCCCGGGCGATAAGGGCCCATCAATCAAGATTCAAGCCCAATGCTCTCCCAAACATTACTGGTAAATAAATAAATAAATGCTTTTTATTTCTTTTATTTTTAAATTTTTATTTTTGTACAGAAAAAAGAAATGGAAATGTTCAACAAACACTTTTGCTTGAAAAGATAGTTTGTTGAAGGAGACTCGTGTGAACCCTGGAGATTTTTTTTATTTTTTATTTTTTTCTTCTGATTAATTAATGCCCATCTTTGTAGCCTGCATTTCCTACAAGAAATTGACAGCGTCAATCTTCTCTCTCTCTCTCTCTACACACTGTATTTGCTGCTCACATTGACTGATACATCAGTGACGAATCAAAGGTTGGCTTTTTGTCACTGTTTCACCACTAGAACAAATTACCAAAACCCTCTTCATAGTTTTTGCCGACAGAACCTAAAGTTGTCTTCAGGTGAACCTAAATTAGTGTTCTTACTGTTCAATGCTGATTTTGCTGTATATATATACTGCTCTGGATCTTTGATATCACTGTTTCCTTGTTTTTTCTTGCGTATTGTTTTCAATTCATTTGAATATTAAGTGGCCACATTTTTAAATGTATCTAATTTTCCATATTCAACAGATATTGAGAAAGAGCAAATTACTTCTGTAATTGGGGGTTTTCTAATCAGATAAACAAAATTAGGTCTGCGTTTTCCGTAATGGCTACGTGCACGTCTCCGTATTTCATGCCTCCGGATACTCGAAGGCCCGTAGGGGTATTGAATGTTCTTGGGGTCCCACTTCCCCCATTGAAAATGGTCGATGAACGCAACGGGTTTTCGAGCATCGGTAAAAAAATCGGCCCGAGTTTCCCACATTTTAAATGCTCAGCAAACTCGCACAGCGTCAACCAATTCCAGAACAAAGACCCGTTCCTAAATCTACACCCCGAGGTATCAATGCTTAGAGGCGAAACAAACTCCACATTGATCAACCCGAGGCAAGATAGTTCGAGCGCAAGTGTTGCTGAGAGTGTAAGAGAATCGCCGACTTTGAACAGTTACAACGAGGCCAAGATTAAGGTTATTGGTGTTGGAGGAGGTGGCTCGAATGCGGTTAACCGTATGATAGAGAGTGAGATGAAGGGGGTTGAGTTTTGGATAGTTAACACTGATATTCAAGCTATTAAGATGTCGCCTGTTTTTTCCGAGCATCGTTTGCAGATTGGTCAAGAGTTGACTAGAGGACTTGGTGCTGGTGGGAAACCGGAAATCGGAATGAATGCTGCTAAGGAAAGTAAGGAAGCTATAGAGGATGCCGTTTATGGAGCGGATATGGTTTTTGTGACTGTAAGTTCACCTTTTTTGGCTTAAGATCTATCATGATTCATTAGTAGCGAGATGCTCGTCTTTCCGTTATCGGTAACTAAAATTTGGGTCATGATTTATAATATGATAATGTATCGAAAATTAGATAAATGCTCGACTACAATGTGCATATTCGGTAGTGGTTTTTGTGACTGTAAGTTCATCTTTGGCTTAATAATTATCATGAGAAGTGAGACGCTCGTCTTTCTGTTAGCGGTAACTAAAATCCGGGGTCGTGATTTGTAATATTATAATGTATTCGAAAATGAGCTAACTGCTCAATTCTATTGTGATTGGAATTTATCAAAATTATAATCCAAATTCATCGTCAAAATGCTTCTTCTGCTTGTTTAGTTCACTCGTCTTTTATACCGTACAGGCTGGCATGGGTGGGGGTACAGGCACTGGTGGTGCACCTGTAATAGCTGGAGTTGCAAAGTCAATGGGTATTTTGACCGTTGGTATAGTTACAACTCCGTTTTCTTTCGAGGGAAGGAGAAGAGCTGTTCAAGCCCAAGAAGGGATTGCAGCTTTACGAGAAAATGTCGACACCCTAATTGTTATCCCGAACGATAAATTGTTGACTGCAGTTTCCGCTTCTACCCCCGTAACAGAAGCATTTAATCTTGCGGATGATATTCTTCGACAAGGAGTTCGTGGCATCTCTGATATAATCACGGTACGGCTGACCAAAATTCAGGGCCTGATTAAATTTTATCTAATATTTGATAATCTTTTTGCTTTTTTTTCTTGCAGATCCCGGGTCTAGTAAATGTCGATTTTGCTGATGTCAGAGCTATTATGGCTAACGCAGGTTCCTCGTTAATGGGAATTGGAACTGCAACAGGTATTCTTTATCTATTTAGATTTAATCATGTTGATATAATGAAGTTATACGACTTTCTTCATCCCTGTTCTTATTTAACATATCAAAAATTGTGAGATTATGTCCTTATACTTTTCTTTTCTTTTCTTTTTTGGGTAAATTACGAAAACCCCCTGAACTTAGGCTAAATTACGAAAAAACACCCCCACCTATCTGTAATTACCAAAATCCCCCTGACATTTGTTTCCGTCTTACATCGACCCCCTTATAGTGTGATTTTTGCGGAATCTTTTTGATACTAGGGAATATTCCCGAAAAAATGCCAATTCCACGTTCAATTTTTTTAACATTTGTGCATGGCTACCTTTTTCGGGAAATATTCTCTGGAATAAAAAAGATTCCATGAAAAATTATATCGTAAGGGGGTCGATGTAAGATGAAAGCAAACATCGAGGGGATTTTGGTAATTAGGGATAGGTGGGGGTGTTTTTCGTAATTTAGCCTAATTCAAGGGGATTTCGTAATTTACCCTATTTTTTTGTAAAATTTCTGTAGATATTTTTAAACATCCAAATTGGTCGAATGTTGCAAATACTACATTCGATTGAGGAAATAATGATCTCTTACTATTGAGTGCCAATGAATGCAGGAAAAACTAGGGCAAGAGATGCTGCATTAAACGCCATTCAATCTCCTTTGCTGGATATTGGTATCGAGAGAGCCACTGGGATTGTGTGGAATATAACTGGTGGCAATGACTTAACATTGTTTGAGGTGGGGCCCTCTCTCTCTCTACATTTTCTTTCGTCTCTTTCTTGATATAATTGTGGTTTGAGTTAATTTTCGAATGTAAAAATAAATAAAAAATATTGCAGGTAAATGCTGCAGCAGAGGTCATATATGATCTAGTGGATCCGAGTGCCAACTTAATCTTCGGTGCTGTGGTGGATCCATCTCTAAGTGGTCAAGTGAGTTCCATCTTTTCCATATTTGAACGAATATTCTTATGATCTAAAAGATTCTGTTTGAGTAAACGCCGCAAGAGGGAAACTTTTAATTTCACAAACAATAGGGGGTTTTCGTAATTTATACACACCTCAGGGGCTTATTCGTAATTTACACACACCTCAGGGGCTTATTCGTAATTTATCCTTGACTGTAATTTCGCAAACAATAGGGTTTTTTTGTAATTTATACACACCTCAAGGGGGGTAGGGGGTGAATTAATCTAAAAATAAACGGGAGGCTGTTTGAGACAATTGAGAAATATGTGAAGTGGTCAGCTCCGAGATTTATGTGTCAAACATTCAACATGGTTAGTTAAAATCTGACCGATTTTGTTTGCTAATTCAGGTTAGCATAACTCTAATTGCCACGGGCTTTAAGCGTCAAGAGGAAAGCGATGGCAAAACAATCCAGGTATGTATATATATATATATATATTTCTTGCCTCTGCAATAACTTAATATTTAATAACACCTCAAAAAAATCTGAATATTATTGTGTTTAAAAAACAATGTAGGCAAATCAAGTGGCACAGGGAGATTCAAATATTGGTCTCAATAGGCGGCCCTCGTCGTTTCTAGAAGGTGGTTCTGTCGAAATTCCAGAGTTCTTGAGGAAGAAAGGACGCTCTCGTTATCCAAGAGCTTAAAAAAAAAAAAATTAAGGTCCCCTTATATTTATTTCGGCTCTCACAGTTTGAGTATTGCTTGAATTTAATTTCGTGTTTGTATATGATTTTTTTATTTATTTTTAATAATAATAGTTTGTTCTGTCTGCAGAATATAAATAGGCTGTAGGAGCTTATTTTGCATCTAGGTTTCGACTTTGTATTGAATGTGATTTTGGGATATCGACAAATGACATTTTTTTTTTCTCTCCAACTAATGTATTGATTCGTAGAATAATTGGTTAGTTCAGTTGATATTTTTCGAAATAGCATCGATTAAAATCGATCTTGTTTATTTAGTTTGAACACGATTTGATACATGCGTCGAATGCATCATTCATCTGCTGAAGTATTTATATTTTTTATTGAAGTCAAGCAACTTCTGCTATGTAGTTATGTCGACGAATTTGTTATTATGAACTCGAGAAGACTGAAAGGCATCAAAATTGCAGAGCTTTGGTGACTAGGTTGATGCTATATTTGATGCTACGTTTTTTTGAAAAAAATGGCTTTATTATTGGGGTCCACAAAAGACAAAAGAATTGGAAGTTAACCACACAAAAAAAAAATATCCGAATCAACTTTCTTTCGAATCAAAAGCCCACATATCTCACATTAAATGATTTGCATTTGATGCTTGCAAGTAGGACCTGCAATTATGTCGGGCCTAATTGAAGCCCGATTATATTTGAGTAGACCTTATAATAACAAGATTTGATAGTATGTGAGCTCACGAGCAACCCAAACTCGTCTTGCATGGTCTGATTGTCAGCCATAATTACAAGTAAAACAAATACCTTTTTCTCATTTATTATTTCCTATAAAAATATTTATATATCTCGAGCTATAAAGGCTCAAACATATAAAAATCACACAAAAAAAATTGTAAAATATATATATATATATATATATATATATATATATATATATATATATATATATATATATATATATATATTTTCCTCCACTTGAAATTAAGGAGGGCCTCTCTTTTGAGTTTTCTCCCAATTCCTAATATCTATTTGGAAAGGGAAACCACACAAATTGGAATCTCAAAGATCTCACTACAAGACACGTACTTTTGTCGCTTACCATTCAAAGGAAAAACACTTCTAATGGACGTGTAAACAAACAACCTCCCTCTCTCTCTCTCTCTCTCTTCCCTCTTAATATATATATAACACACACAAATATATCTCTGATTTTCATTTTTCATGCAAAGAGGTGAAGAAACAACCACCATGCTTCCCAAGAATCTCAGTGCTTCTTCAAAACCAGGATTCGAGAACACTTTTTCATCAGAGATGACAAAAGCGGCTCAAAAGGGATCGAAGAATAGCAAATCCGACGAAGACTTGGCTCAGAGAAATTCTTCATCACTGCCGACTAGTAGTATAACTGCACCGACTAAAAGCGAAGGAACTGTAGAGGGTTCGAATAGCAGCGGAAGGGAGAAGCTGAGGAAGCACCGGGTTGAGGTGGCCGGTCGGGTCTGGATACCCGAGATGTGGGGCCAGGAGGCTTTTCTGAAAGATTGGATCGACTCCACGGTGTTCGATTCCAAGCTGGCGAATAGCAGTATTATGTCTGCTAGGGTTTCGTTGGTTGAAGAAGGAAGGAGACCCAATTCCACCGCATTCACAATCGAGAATAGTTGTTGATTACGATGATGAGTTTTTTCGTACCCATTATTTTTTTTCAGACCACAATAATCTGCATTCATTCATGTTTCCCCTCGTATGTTGATATTATTAAATACACATGTCTTGTTTTCAACAAGCACTAAGCTATTCAATAAACAAAAACTGCGAATTTGTTCATCAAAAACGATGAGAAGTACATGGCTTTACAACAGCTATCCCTCTGGTTTTAACTTTTAGCTGATAAAAACCGATCATCGGTAATAAATTACACAAAAAAAAAAAAAAACGAGTATCCGTCTACAATAAAGGGAGATAAATCACAACTGGTGACGATCAAAAGTAGAGCTATAATTGCAGTTTCTTCTGTCCGGATGAAGAACCGAGTTCCCATATCTTAACTGTTCCGTCATCACTGGCAGATGCAAGAAGCTTGTTTCCCTGCCAAGTTAAATCAATCAAATAGAGGTAAAGATTAATTTCATAAATCTATCGAACGAAGTAATTAGCAAAAATAGGAAGAATTATTCAAATTAAATATGTTTCGGTCATCAATATATTTACCGTAGAACTCCATAGCACAGCATTTACATCCATATCATGAGCCTTCTCTTTCTTCGTAAGCAACTTGTACATAGGTCCATCAGCCTGTGTTATATTGCAAGAAAAAAGAAAAATACAAGTAAAATACTTTATAAAAATGCTATGGCAAAGTGACATAGTCAGAAAAGTGTTGAGTTTGGTTTATCTAGAGATGCATATGAACATATATCCAAGTTCGATTTTGTTTGTTTATAAAAAAATGACTATTATCTAACCATATTCCCTGCTTCGGAGCTTATTTAGACCCATTTATCATGTCACACAAGAAAGGGACACACTTGCTACATATTGTGATCAGATATGCATATAACAGATTCAAAGGAATGTCTGCATTCAGCATAAATATCGAGTATGTCTGCATTCACTTAGAGAAAAATTAAAGTGATATCAATAATTAAGTCTATACCACACTCTCTTCACTCTCGACAAATAAGCGTATAGCATCATCCGCTGCCCCAGTGCAAATTATTCCCTCCCTGTAGCATTCACAACTCGATATCAGAATAGGATAAATCCAATAAATTTATACATTTCTAAACGAAAAACAATGTGAAAAGAAAGAAGAAATAGAAAGTTTTCGTACCTTGACCAATGGACGGAAAAAATCGTCCGGTCATGATAACCAGAAAGTGTGCATAGATGCGTCCTGACAAAAGGCATCATACAACTTGTTAAGTACATGGATAGTATCACCATTGGAAAAGCTTTTAAATTCAAGAAGATAAGTTAACATGTCATATTGATTCATACAACAAGACCTACTGAACAGAAAGTTCTGTTGTTGAATGCCATTAATTTCCTATTTTCCTTTTCCCTTAAAACTTCCTTAAACTTCGCTGTCTGACAATTGCTAATTGAACCACGTGAACATTAAATATGAATAACATATGATTATTCAGATCAAAGAATCAAAATGGCAAAACCAGACCCGAAACAAATTTAAAATCGGGAGCTTTGGCAAGAAATCAGCTCACACATTGACATGTTGCTTACCAAGGAGCATTTTCATCTCCAGACTGCATACTCATAATATCAGCACCCCATATCTTAATAGTGAGATCATCGCTGCAAAAACAAACTGATTGTATTAGGCTTAGCCTCGATACTAACATTATTTATTTTTATAGTAGCACAAGTCCTTGTTGGTGTTACTTATAAGACAACAATTAAAATGCTTCACTGATAACAAACTGGAATAAGTAAGCATAGAAACGAGAGGAAATTTGTGTATACCTGCAGGAAACCATCTTGTCTCCACTGGCATTAAAAGATAAGGCCCAGACTGTAGATGTATGCCCACTTACACAAAAGTAAAAATAGATTTTAGAACAATCTTATATAACCTCATTCAGCATGTTTGAAGTAAAATAAAAGTAATTTAACCTAGTCAAGCCATAAAAATGGAAATAACAATAACTATTCAATTGAAATTTTGCAAGATCACGTGACCAAGTTGATGTAAGAACAGTAATGGTCCATGTAACCAACGGATGACTCATCAAGATTAGGATAAACAACACATAAACCCGGTGTAACAAAGTACCGAAAATTTGGATATAAAATCAATTTTTGTTATTGCTGCTTGTGTAACTGTTCCATGCGTATCTTAAAAAACAGAGAGTGGGAGTCTAAAGTACCTGCTGGATTCATTTAGCGTTTGAACACAGTGCCAATCATCATTCCCTCCATCCTCCGCCCAGACCTGCAGCAGTAACACGACTCTTATTAAATAACCAAAAATGTTTTGTTTTTTCTTTTTTGCACTAAAATATGGTATTATACTCGAACACCAAATAAGTCGAGAGTGTAATGTTTCCATACGCAAAAAAATACCTTGATAGTGTTGTCATAGCTACACGAGAACAGGATATCCATTGACGGATGCCACTGTACCATTTTAACATCCTGAGTATGTCCTTGCAACACCGAAACACAATCAAACTCGTTGTGGGGTAACACTTCCCATATCCAAACTGATTTATCTCGCCCACAAGTTGCAAGCAGCGAGCCAGACGCATTCCAAGAGACACTTTTAACTTCATTCTCGTGACCCTATATGTCGTTTTTTTACCAATCGTTTAGCATAATGATTCGAAAAACATTACGACCTAACGAATCAAGGTCATTAAATTTCGGATCACTCAATCATAATTGAACACACAACAAAACTTCATCAATCAAACAAGATACCTCTAGAGTGGAAACACAAGTAAAATCACCGCCAACATCTTCCCATATCGCAGTGGTGGCATCGAAACTTGCTGTTGCCAATAATTTACCGGACGGCGACCAAGCGCAAGATCTAACAGTCCTATTGTGCGTATCCTCCAACACTGCCTGCATAACAGATAGCAGAATTAGAACCAATAATGCAATCAAATCAAACACGCCGCCATTTCTAATATACGCCAAACCTTCAAAATCGCAACACTAAGAATCAATTACGGCGATCAGGACAGTTTATCGAAATCATAAAACCGAAACAGAAGAGATTAGAGATGAAACCTTGCACTGGAAAGAGCCGGTAGCGGAACTCTGTTCCCAGATGCGGACGGTTTTATCACCGCTGCAGGAAGCGAGTACGGCAGGGGCGCCGTCGACTCCGGTGGTTGGTTTCCAGGCGAGACTCCAAACCCTATCGGTGTGGCCTTCGAGTTTCTGAACTTCTCTCAGCTCGAAATTCTCATCCGCGAAATTCATTTTCGACGAATAGTATGTATCAACAAGTTGAGTTGAGGTTTCAAGCAGCGAGGTTTACGGTTGTTCTAACACGCGCCGCCGCGATTGATTGGGAAAGGAGCGTGGTGGACTCGTGCCAAGGAATATTAGCCGGCTTAGCCTAGCAGCCGGGAAGGGTAAGGATCTTTAGTGCAGGAAAATTACCTGACCAAGTCCTTGTAATGTGCGTATTTTCAACTTTGACCCTTGATCTTATCAATAATTATTGTTCTTCTCAAAACTTTGGATTTTTGACAAGGTTTAACTTTCAAAATTACATTCACATTCTATTCTCAAAAACGACAATTTTTCAGTTCATTAAGATTAAAACCCTTCATATAAGGATTTGCGATTTTCGTGTTTTTGTAAAAAGTATGTCGCAACGAGCGCGGTTACGGGTTGAAATCCATTGATTAAACTCTTATTCGAGAGTTTAGTTATTTAATAAGCTCTCGACCAAAAGCACAAACTGCAACGTGCACGATTCAAGGACAACAGTATTCAAGGACAACAGTAAGCACAATAAAGCTCTCATTCAAGTGATTAATGTTAATTAAGGGAAAAAGTTTCTCTGGAAAAACGGAAACGAAATCCGATACTTATTTATGAACACTAATGCTACCAAACAGCATCGATTTCCCATTTATGTTTCATATAAATACACCATAATATTTAGAAATATCAATTTTCTTTCACCACCCTACAAAAGTTTTTTACTCACATGAGAATGATATTATTTTCATCATATTCTAACTGGCAAAAAAAATCTTCACTAGTATACAACAAAAAATCAGCATCAATAATGAATCTTCGTCAGTCATGCAAAAACCAAACCACTGAAGCAGCTTACTGCTGAGTGAGTGTGTGGCAACAAGCACAATACTACTTCACCATAAACGAACTTTTACAGCTACAGCCACCCACTGCACTTGGATTTGTAGACACCTGCACATCAAAATGACATTAAGTTTCGTAATCTAAGATGGTAAAAACAAGCAACAAAAATAACGTAAGACAAATAGAAAATGCATGGCTACAAATGATTAAAATACGGAAATCTAAGTCTCAAGAAGAAGTATATCAAAATGATCAAAAAACCAAATCTATTAAGGTTAGGTGTAAGGAGCACAAACACCCTGACATTTCATACTGCAGACAGAACAACTCCAGGTGCTTCGTTACAAACAATTGAAATATAATTTTGAATGACTAAAAATACGGACACATTATGAAAATATCAAAAAATAGCCACTCAAAAACAACAACTGTCAGTGCAGACTAATAACCACAGCGCAGGATATAATTAGAAAGATTGCCTATTTGCCTTAAGTAGACAAATAATTTAGCTAACTATGCAATAGGTGTTTTCATAAAAATATCATAATTCTAATCGAGTTGTAATCTCTGTAGCATGAATTTGAAATTTTAGGCTACCAAGAAGCTCACATCAACAAGGGAAGTGCAATTGTTTGGCTAGTAGAACTGTTTAAAAATAGATCAGGGAAAATGGAGGAGCCAAATAAAATTCCCCTATTACAGAGCCTATCGTCTGGTGACAGGTTTGTACAGCAGACTTATCACATAGGTTATGGTGCAGGAACTCTGAAAATAGTTAACAAAAACCTAAGTTTATTTTTAACCACTAGAAAATAACTCATCTGGAGTTTCGAGCAGGTTAGAGAGTTAGAAATTACTGATAAATGCTTGAAAGGAATTAGGTTAGCAGGTATACAACACCAAGAGATGCAGACTCAAAACAAAATAGTGTCCATTTTTTGGAAAAAAGTCGACTCAAAGCTACATATACTATGTGAGCAAAAGATAATAATCGATATTAGTTCTTGAAAATTAAGAAGAGTATAATAATTCCAGAGAATTGTTTCTTCTCTTACCCCGAGATAAACTTAACTAATGCTTCACAGGTCAAGGATGGATAGCAGCAGTATCAGACAACAATGATGATGTAAATACGTCTACTGTAACAAATAAACAGTTAGAGTGAACAAACCTGAAAGGCAGAACGAATAAGCTCCTCTACATAATCAATAGTTGCACCTTTCACGAAGTCAAAGGAAATATTATCAACCACCAGTTTAACCCCATCCTTCTCAAAAATCCTGCATAAGCACAAAATTAAGAGATGAATTTGTTTCTGGGCTCACCAAACATCATAAAAAAAATCTATTCGCATGCATTTTCTGCAAATAAACAACAAAACCAAGCAAATAACGAAATATTTCGGAAATTTAGTTACCTGTCGTCATTATTGGTTTTATCCTCAAGTGAAAAGTTATATTGAAACCCAGAGCAACCGCCAGCTTCTATGCTTAAGCGCAGCAACTTTTTACTAGGATCATCAGCTTGCAACTCTTTCATTCTCTGTATAGCATAAGTAAAGCATTGAGTTCGAAGAATACTAGTAAAATACTGCTAACATGCTGATGAATGACATCATAATTGCAAACTAAATATTAGGTTAAGGCAAAATTGTCACAACATCGGATTCACTCCATTGTTTTATGTTCGAAAACTCAGCAAACATGACCTACGAGTATCTAATAACCAAATCTCATTTGTAATATCGCCGCCCCCCTACTTTCCGTCTGTGAATTAAGTCATTTCTAATCTTAGACTACTCACTTATCTTCTTGTACATAACCTAACCTATTGAATTTTTGCTATTATGAGTGCCCATCATCGACACATCGCACGCATTTTTCACAGAGTGATATTAGTTATACAGCAGATTCAATCAATCAAAATATTTAATCTCACCAAGTACTCAAATCCCCAAACGGAAATATGTATCCAGCAAAATAAATCGGAGAAATAAGAACGCAACATAACTTGTTCAAAAAGAAATTGAAGAAAAGGGGGAGAGAAAAATTACTCGAATGCAGCCGTCGGTCATATTCACGGTCTCGGTCGACGAAGATGGAGATTCCGGCGAGGATAAATGAGCTTCGTGGAGGGCGGAGGATGAGCTCAGAAGCCTAGAATTCTGCCGGAGTCGAGCAAAAACGTAGGGCGTGAGGCGATGAATCAGTGAACGAGACGACGTCGTCATACCTTCCAACTCACCCTTCAAACATGCAATTTACCGATTGCGCAGAATCGATTGGAATAGTGATCGCCTGGCTTTGATTTTTCGGAGGATTAAAATTATTTTCGGTTTGAATTTTCTTTCTGCTGCTTCCAGAAATGGGTTGGGTAAAATGATGGAGCTTCTTCTGCCAGACACACGACCACGTGACGGGTTACCCGAATTTGTGGTGAGGGCGGTTTATCGAACCGGGTCGGGTTATTTTTTGTAGGACAAACGTTGGCCCAACAAAAATGGCCCAACAGATGAACACTGTTACTTGTTTGGGCCGGATTTGACAGTTACCAAATTGCCCTTAATAATACTTAAATGATCCTTTTTTCTTTTTTCTTTTTTTGTTTTTTTGAGTAATACTTAAATGATTACACGAAAATCATAAAATCCCTCTTTTGGGGCCAGGGAAAAACCCTACCGAACCAAACATCTGCAATTCGTTCTACCGGTAGCAATCCATAAACCCAAAATTTTTAGTTTGAGTGTTGCTGATCTCAATGGTGCTCAACTTGTACTGACCATTCAATTTGGTTCTAATAATCATCTGATTCTATGTTTATCAGTTCCAATTTCTTAAGAACAATTTTGGATGTTCCAAACCATGTTGTTGTTAGATTCTAATCAGAAGTGATTTGCGGCTTCGGATTAAGTGAGGTTCATTTTCCGGAGAGGGAAAAGTGATTATACGATTGCTGGAGTTCAGCATGCGTGAATGGGAGTCGGATCCGTTGTTTGCCGCTGCCGAAGTCGTTCAAGACTCAGCCGACCGGTCTCTCTGAATAAACTTGTCTTGATTTACTTTAATTATAATCTGTAGTGGTAAATGTTTGAAATGTTAGGTTATGTTTTGGGATTTTTGTATTGCACATTGGAAATTGTTTGAAATGTTCTCTTGTTTCCTGCATTGTGCTTGTCTTAAAAAATCAACTATCTGTCTGAGGTGCATTGTAGCTTAGTTAGCAGTCATGTCATCTAGCAAAATTGCTAAATGCTGGAGTGGATTTCTTGTTCGAATCTTGCTTGAAAATTTGAAATTAAAGGCAAATGTATAGAGCTGCTATATAGATCTCACTTGGTTTAATGTTACTTAATCAAATTATTCTGTATGCGTATTATGGCCCGTATCCGTATTCGATCTACAACTATTCTCATTCGTTCTATCGTCACAGTGATAATAAAAACGCCACTCATTAATCTTTATGGTTTTATTCAGTATGGAGTCAATATTTCGCCATTTATTGCACGAACAAAGTCTTGTTCAAGGGGATCGTATAGATGAAAAAATCCCGAGCTCCAGCAAATATCATAGTCGTGATCTTGCTACCACTCTGGAAACAGCAAAATGGCAGGTACTGTCACTGACGAGTAAAACCAACCATTTTCTCTTTATTTATTTATTTTCTCAGCTTATCTCTTTTACTCTGTTCCTGCAGCTTGAAGACTTTGAGAGAGAGGTAAATGCATCCGCGGTAGCTGACAAATCCCAACGGAAGCAAAACGTCATCACAAGGCACCTGCAATTTATTGCGGCTATTAGAGAACAAATTGCCCGTGTTGAAAAAAGCATGAGTACTTCAGTGGGAAACTCGTTGAGGAATATGAATTTTAATGAACAAGACAGAGATGGGTTGGCATTGTTTCTCTCGGGTGGGAACCCCGTTAAACACATAGCAGATCAAGAATCAGATGATAATAATATTTTGAGAAGGTTTCTTGATCCTAATGTGTCATCAAGTTCTAAGGAAGATATTGACGAGAAGAAAACCAATGAAACTATGAGTTCAAAGGTGAATGAGATTGTGTGTGTAGAACATAAGTTGGAGGTAAGCGAGAATTGTCCGACAACAGTGGATTTGGGACCTTCATCTTCTGGTCAGGCTAACTATGATAGATACGAAGAAGGGACATGGGATTTGGAAGCTAATGAGTCGAAAGGTAAAAGTTACTCGCAGAAGAATAATCTGAGAGGTTACTATGGGAGAATTAACATTTTTGGGTCCTTGGGTAATATTATGTCGGCTCTTGAAAATCGAGCTAACAGAAGCTTAACAAAGAGGTTAAAAGACGGGGAGGAACAGAGGCAGTCTCCATCGTATAGCAATGTCCGCCTTGGCATGCTGGTAATTTCCATCAAACACCTTGTTCGATTATAGTGATTTATAGGGTTTCCACTTTTAATTTTGTCTCTGCTTATTTAAGAATTAACCCAATCGTATCGTTTAGAAATCCAGTTTATTGTCGCATCAATAACGAAGGAGAATTTTCTGTTTAGTTGAACTTAACTTCTTTCGTCTGGTTTTATTGCATATGCATGACAGATGCTGCTGTAGACTATACACCGTTGTTGGTCTAAAGTTAATGTATCTGATTACGCCTTGGAAAAACATGTTACTGGAAAATGGTTTTCTGTTATTGTTATTGCGTTTCTCCGATCATTCTTTATTGATTTTCTCGTATTCTTATATGTGTTAATCCTCTCTTCGGCAGAGATACATTGCTCAACTAAGGCCAGCCTTTGGATTCAGCAATTTTCAGTTACCATGTTCATACTTATCCACTCAAGCCACACAGTCGAGTAGCTGGATTAGGTATTACAGTGAAAAATGCCAGAGATATTTACACCGCATCCAAGTTAGATATCACCCAGCGCTATCTGTACTGGCGTTTTTTCTGACACTATTATTTTTAAGTAAGTGTCGTAATATATTTAAATTCGTTTAATGCTGTAATTTTTTTTGTTCTTATTCCGGTATGATGCTTTGATATATACCGGAATAGGACAATATGTTGGGGCGATATTGTTGAACTGACCCCTTCGAATTTGCTTATGTTATCTCTTACATGTTGTCGAAATCTCATGCAACTCGATTTTCTTTGGGCAGGTATGTTGGTTTTTTAAGGCGCGTGAGCATCCACCCCAGTTCAGTTGTTGGGCAAATTTCGTATGTCGAAATCTCGTATTTGTAACTAAATTTAAATTAGCGCGGGTGAATTGTGATTAGAAATGTGGCAATATTTTCTTCGATATTATGATGCTTATTTTTTATTTTTTTTTTAAATTACAGTTAAACGTCTATAAATTAATACCGTTGGAACTAGCAAAATTCTATTAATTTAGCGAACTAATGATTTAGAACTAATGATTTAATACGTTTTCACTGAGTCGGGACCAGAATAAATTATTAATTAAGTGATGATAGTAGTTCTACCGTATATAGAAAACTAGTGAAATTGTTTAACAATTTGTGATAATATTATTGAAAGAAATAGAGTTGAAAAATTAAATTTATAGGATATGATATTATTTTGTTTATATATAAAGGTAAAAAGAACTCGAAGGGAAATATCTGCGTTATTATAATTTTGAGATATTTCAGTAATGAATAATCTATAGCCAAGCTTTTATTCATCGTTTTTTCCTCTTAATTAAAACTAAATATATATACAGAAATTCATAATTAGAAATCGCAAAACCAACTCCAGAAGAAAGAACTAACGCGAAAATGCTTCTCACTAACCCTTCGATGGCAGCAACTAAAATCCCAGTTCTGAAACCCCATAGAAACAACACAGCAAAATCAATGGCGACCAATGCTAACATGAGCAACAATCGAAGAACAGCTGCACCCATTTCTGCTCTTGAATCCCGAGTTTCTCTCGTCTTCGCTCTCGCCGCTCAAACTTCGTCCGTCTCTCAACGCTGTAAGAAAGGAGATTATTAATTTATTATTATTAAATTGTTTTTTTCCATTTCGATTATTGCATTTCGACGGCGCTTTTGAAGCTTCTCACAAATTGTCCCCTTAGTTTTGATGGAGTTGGCGAGTGAGGCCACAAAGTACGTGTTTCCGAATCGGAGGTTCGAGAGCAGGAGCTTCGAGGAAGCTTTGATGTCTGGTAATTCTAAAACCCCCTTTTTGAATTTCTTTTTTGATTTTTTTTTTTTAAATTGATTGACAAACTTATTGGTACTTATTCATGTCTTTTTCGTTAATGTCGGAAGTTCCGGATATCGAGACTGTCGAATTCAAGGTCCTGAGACGGAACGACCAGTACGAAATCAGAGAAGTCGAGGTATTGTATTCTCCGTAATTTGAATAATTGTTGTAATAGCCAATAAGTGTATCAACCAGGCATAGTTATGCAGAGCTTTGTATTTCTTCGTCTTCGGCTTTATGTACTGTACAGTACAGTACATTCGAGTTTTTGCTTCATTTGCTTCGATCCTAGAACCTAGTACTATTTATTTACTACATAATATCATGCACGTGTTTTTGTATCAAGTGATAATTCCTATATCGAAGTGTCTGATTTTGTTCTCCATGTGCGAAAAACAGTCGTACTTTATAGCCGAGACGACAATGCCTGGAAAGGGTGGATTTGATTTTGCCGGATCATCTCGATCTTTCAATGTTTTGGCTGAGTACTTGTTTGGTAAGGTATTTGGAAACTTCTGGAAACCTAAAGAATGATTTAGTTCGGAGTGTTTTTTTAGCGCTTAACATTGATTCAAATCGATGAACTCAGAATACGAAAGAGAAGCAAATGGAGATGACTACACCGGTTTTTACTCGTAGAATAGAATCCGATGGGGAGAAAATGGATATGACAACCCCGGTTATAACTAGAAAGGTAATTGAATTTTTCTATAAACAAAATTCCTAATTACGTTTGATTTGCTTGATTGTGATTTAATGAAGTTCATTTAGGTGGACGATCAAGATAAGTGGAAGATGTCCTTTGTTATGCCCTCAAAATACGGTGCCAATTTGCCATTGCCGAAGGATTCATCTGTGACTATTAAAGAGGTGCAGAAAAGGGTCGTTGCAGTTGTTGCATTTTCAGGTTTGTTTTGATTTTTAAACTCAATTGTACGTAATATAGAACTCGATTTACAGTTTGCAAAATTAAGAAAAAAGAAAGGTTGCTTGCAGCACGTTATTTATTCAGTTATTAAATTCGAGGCAGGATTTGTTACTGATGAAGAAGTTGAACGCCGCGAGTCAACACTCAGGGGCTTAATGAACAATGACCCGGAATTTCGCGTTAAAGAAGGCATCTCCGTGGAAGTTGCACAGGTATATCTGTCAATTAATCAACTTACATATAGATGAAAAATTAAAAATAAATTACCAACCGACGAAATAGTTTCTCTGTAATCTTCTAACTGGATTTTTACATTTTACGATGCAGTACAATCCGCCATTTACACTGCCATTCAGTCGTCGTAATGAAATTGCTCTTGAAGTTGAAAGGAAACGAGAATAATAGATTCAACGTCAAATATAAATATCCGGTAAATATATCAAGACAATGCTCATTTTCTTTTTAAATGCATAGCTACAAATACAGCGTTGCTAGTTACTACTCTCTGTGCTGTACTATGTGATTCTATTGTCTCGTAACGCTGTATATATGTATATAACTATATGTACACAACATATATACACACATGTATATTTTATATATGTTCATATAAAACAATCATGTTGTGCTCTTTTGGTGTGGACATGTAAATGTTTGCTGAATATCCGTGGAATGATTAAAATGTTGGGTAAATTACGGCCAAACCCCTGAGTTAAGGTCAAATTATGAAAACACCCGTTTGTTAGGGTAAATTACGAAAACACCCCTCTTGTTTGGGTGATTAACCACCCCTCAACTATGAATCTTCTTACACGTCCACCCTTATGGTGGCAAAGTCAACTAAATATTTTAAAATTCGTGGAATTGTTCTCTAGTTTGTACTCGTTTTGTGCATTTAGTTTGTACTCGTTTTGTGCAATAATGAAGTTTATGATGCACCACAATCTGTTATTTACAAGCCAAGAGACGTATCTTATAATCATCTTGTTTCAAAATGTGGAGCTCGAATGGGGTAAAATGGGTACAAATCGGAGAATATTCCACATAATCTAGAAGATTCCACCAAATTTGACACAGCAAGAGTGGACGTGTAAGAAGATTCATAGTTGAGGGGTGGTTGTAATTACCCAAACATGACGGGTTTTTTCGTAATTTAACATTACCTCAGGGGGTTGACCGTAATTTATCCTTAAAATGTTTAGTAAAATGCATAAATTTGTTATACGTAAACAATCAAATATAAGTCGAATTCGTTTTCTCTAAAATAATGATTGTGCATTTACTTTTGTATTTCTGAAATATATACATATCTAGTAATGAAAAGATGAGTGGAATCATCTTTTAAAATGCATAATTTTGAAGAATGTCGGACCGAAATTTAAGTTCAGAGGTTCGGAAATAGATACATGCAACTATTGCTAAACAATAGCCTTCACAATCAAGCTTAAGCCTCTCACTTCATCTCGAAAGTTATGTATTATGAGAAATCGTGATTGTTGTTTATGTTAAAAGTAAAATCGGCTCTCTTTATGCTGAAAAGAGACCTTATAAATTTTAAATCCGATTTCGCTTGTGTTTTATAAAAGTAAGATAAAGCCGATGAAGGGATACATAATATTCACAGGTTGAGTTGTGAAAACAAGATAGGCCATTTTGCAGCTCTTTCTTTGAATTGGCTTACTCAAAAACACACATAGGTACGTGATTGCTCTTAAGCCGTGCCTATTTTTCTGTATCTTTTACACATGTGATGAAATAGAAAGCTTGAAAAAATCTACTTTTCTATGTTGTCTTCGGATGATCTTATCTCTCTCTCTCTAGAATAGACAATCTTCTCTCTCTAGAAAGCGGATACTTTAGTTAAATACGTACTAAAACTAATTTACTTCAGGGATACTTTCCAGGGCTGGAGAAAGCGAAACGCCTCTGCCATTAGTACTTTCTTCTTTCTGCACCTGATTAGAAATCAAATCATCAACCGAAACCCCACCGTTAATTAGCATAGCCTGTAGCTCTTTCTTGCTAATCACAAGCTTAATCCTCACAACCGATCCAGTTGCGCGATTTTCATGATTTTCTATTACATCATCTGAAAATCGAACTGTCTTCTTCTTCTTTGTCTTCGTCGTTGTTGTTGTCTTGATAGGAGGTGGTAGTGGAAGAAGATAATACAAGTGGTTTTGAACCATTTCGGTGTTTAGATGCAAGTGTTTTAGTACAGGGAGTTTATCGGATATTGCATGGTTTGAGAATTCGGAAAGAATTTGATGAACTTTGATCGGGGATTTGTATTCGAGGATTTTGCCGTCTGTTTTCATCACCCTCACAATCTTTTCTTCAAGAACTAGGCAGTTCCCCATACTAGTAGAGCTCTAGTTACAAGCTATATGATATGATATTACAGGCTAAGGAATATGATAATTGGCTTTTAGCTTCTAGTTTAAGGTTGTTGTGACTAGATTTGTGCGTGTAATATTTATATGGGAAATGTTATGAGGATGCCCTCGTATTTCACAAATATTACAAGAAAGACCTGTGGTCACTTTTTGGGCCCACCTTGTTGATTTTTTTTTTTTTTTTTTTTTTTTTTGGTGTTATGCATCTCTAGTAGTAATAACTAGGATAAAATACAATCACTTCCCTGAGGTAAGGTCTATTAACGGAAACCCCCCTCATTTTTCCATAATTACACTCACCCCTTTCAGTTTGTAGATTTCTTACATTAACACCCCATTTGTAGGGGTGGATGTAAGAAATTTATAAACTGTAGGGGGATGGATGTAATTTCTAAAAAATAAGGAGTTTTTTTGTAATTACACTACATCGCAGGGAGGTGATTGTAATTTACCATAACTAAGTATGCACGCCACATATATTAGCAATTGAAATCATGATATTGTCTTATTTTGTATTGCATACTTCATATATATACTAAAAAAAAAATACAGACTTGTAATAGAAAACATGAAAGATGATGCTAGGTCGAATTTGTTACACATAACTTACGTCTAGTGTAATTTACATCTTCTTGAAGTTAGTGGGTTAGTACATATATAGTTGGTTGCAAGGTTTTTTAAAATTAAATTATTAAAAAATATTATTTTCATGTTAAATAGTTATATAATATTTGAGGATATTCAACACGGGTTAGAGCCTAGAGGGAGAATGTGTTACGCTGTATGTTGAATAAAATAATAGTTTATATCTGCACTTAATTAAGACTTGTAGTCAACGAAGAAACGTGATTCTTATTTTGTGAATTAAGTTAATTATTAGTACTTTGCTAATTAATCATCATTTGTGTGGCTAAAGCAAAGAGATTAATTGTGTGTATTCTCAACTGAATGCAAGTAAATCCACCATGAATGGAGTTACTGTTACTATAGTAGGTTAGGTTTAGGTGGAGCATTGCCAAACTTTATTTATTTATTCTTTTTTACTGCGTATATAAAAAAAAAAGGTTATTACTTAAGATCCAGTAGGACTATTTCAAATATATCTCTAGTTAGTGGGGTTGACTGGGTTGTAACATTTATCTAGTAATTTATTCCATTATTTCCATTTTTTTAGCCTTACCTATATACTTGCATTAGATAAATTTCGTTTTTAAAAATTAAAAAAAATAGTAAAAGTGCATGATCATATATGTGTACTAATCTGCAAACTACATGAGAGGTGTGAACATAACTGAGCAAGTTATGTGCGACGAACTCGACCTGAAAAGTGTTGACAAAGAGAAAATCAAGCCCAAGTTGTTCGTTAGAAATTGTGCTCTCGTTAGTATTTGTTAACAGGTGTTAATAATCTTGTGTGTTATATGATTTCTACTAGGTCATCCTCCATAGCTCACCATTTTAGGTAATTAATTATTTCTATTCTTGCAACATAGTTATCTGCTAAACCCCATTATTTATTATAGGTCAGGTTGGACCTAATTGTGAAAATTACTTTTCACCTTCAAATTCTTCTTTCGTATATTGTTAGCTATGTTAAGATTCCACTTCATGGACCACTTAAGCACTAACATAATCTTTATATTTCGGGTAGTAATTCATCTATTTTTAATTTAGTGTTTCATTCTGTATTTTATATCATAAACACATGTCAGTTGTATACTATATATATAGTTCATATTTCCAATTTAATTGTAGGTAGAGAGACGTACAAAAAAAATGTGGTGGGGCTATTCAAGAAAAAAGAAAAAGAAATTGACCAAAAATGTAAATAAGAGAAAATGGTTGATTGTGAATTGTGATGATGGGGACCTACTTGGAATTAGTGAAATGTGGTGGGTTTAGTGCTAAATGATGTTATCAGCACGAATGCCTGATTTATGGATGTCCAATGAATTTAAAAACAAATGATGGTTTATATTTATTTATATTATTCTTTTTACTAGAGTTTGGAAATTCGGATTATTAACGAGGCCATTGAGAAGAAAAAAAGGGGAATTAATATTGGAGGACAAAATTATGAATTTGTGAAAGGTTAGAAATAAATGGCGCACTCTGTGTATGAATTATGAAATAGATGATCATATTAGAGCATCACCCACCCAATTTACCTGGTACATGGATAAAACCTAAAAGGTAATTTGTCTATTTGTACATATTCTAATCAACCGAGGTAAAGTTCATGAGGAAATCTAGGCTAAACTCCATAGTCCTAAACGAGGCCCGATAAAAAATCAATCATGTTCTTAGGTCTCGTTTGGTTGTCAAGATAAGATTATTCAAGACAAGATTAATTAATATAATAAAAATTCAATTACTTTGTTGCACCCCGAGACGTCCAACAAAAAAATTGTCTAAAAGGCACTATAAAACATGATAGCATAATGTTTACGATCAAACCGAGAAATTATTGAATTTAACAAACATCAAACAAGGTCCAATTTTTTTAGTTAATCTTAACCGATCTTGGCAACCAGACGATGCCTTATTATATTGATGTATTCATGAAATTGTGGGGTATCCTACGAACTACCAGAAGTAGTAATCCAGTCTTGAAAATATGTCGTTGTAATGGATTTTGGAACAGAATTTTCAGACATGTGCCAACTCTAATTCTTTAATGTTAGAAATGATAGAGCTCTTTAATTTTGTCAAAATAGAGGGGCAAGTAAGTACAAACAACTAGAATAGTAGTCGAAAATGAGTAGGCAGATTTCGGAACCAGTCCATACAATCACCATCTACTTTTGCCACCCACACTCACTCACCAATCTAAACCCATTATATTTCTATTATTTTCACTCACTTTATGCCTTCTAGACTTATAAAAAAAATAATAATAATAAAAAGCAATTAGGGACCGGACCGGGGTCGGCTGACGCGGCGACATTCTATTTTCTCGAAAGTGAAAAAATAGTTCTAATCGCGTTCCGAAAAATACAAAAAATAAAATTAATATATAAAAAAAATTGTAAATCCTAATTTTCAAAATTCGAAATAAAAAATTATTATTACAAAAATCGGAAAAAAAAATTAAATCAGAATCGACGAATTACGTTCCGTTTAACTAGTGGGCTGTCTTCGTGGATTATGATTTTGGTATGGGCCCTTATGAATGTTCGACCCGAATTAAATAACACCACCAAAAGGCCCGCCTAACGAAAAAAGCCCATTAACTTCTTGCAAATTACGGAAAGACACCTGAAATCCAATATGCGCTTTATACTTTCAGGTAAATCGTAAACATGGCTTAGTTGCCGTTGCTGCCGAGTTCGAATTTCCTTCCAATTTTTCTAGGTTAAGCTTCAAACACATTCTGGCTTACATGTCTCGTGTTATCCATCAGCTTGATCAGCAGCGGGTACATTTTTGTAGCTTTTTTTGTTTCGTTTTCTTTTGATCGTACATTTTCAATTGATGAATCGCCGGTTCGATTTTCTTTGTTTCAAATGAAGCATGTCGTTTTATGGATCTAGTCTCGTTTTATTTTCCTTTTTTTGCTTGGTTATGTTGAATTGCGATTTGCGAAGCTTGATTGAACGAAATCATCAGAGTTAATTGTGATGATACACTCTGTTGAGGTAATATATATATGCCTGCTGTGAACTTGTGCGCATGTGTTAGACAGTGATAACTGTTTGTATTGATTAGTTTATGTTTTTCACGAAAGATCGCCGTACAGTGGTTGGGTCAATATCGGATACTAGGTCGAAAAATTGGGTAAGCAGTATACATAAACCTCGTAATGTTACAATGTTCCATACGACTCGACAACAATGCGGATGGAGAAAAAACCAATTCAAACTGAAAAATAGGCTGTGTTTTTCTTTATTCGAATGATTAATACTTTCATAATCGAAGTACCAGGATTCTAGGGCTAAATTCTTGAGCGGTAGCTTTTGCCAACTTTGCGTCTCAGCTCCAGCTAAAGCCGTTCAAATCCAACTTTGTGCAATTTGAAGCAATATTGTTTTCATCATTTGTGTTGAGGTCCAAGTTTGTTGAGACGAAAGGTAGTTTGAGTTCTGTTGATGCCTTCTGCTTCTCTGGTCTAGACAAATCACTTCTATTAGTGTTATGATCAAAGAATTTGGCATCTGCTTTTGCTTCTTTAAACGTTCCCTCTCGATAGTTGCTATCACCATTCCATTGATCACCCAGTAAGTCAATGTTCATCGATAAACTGTTGAGGTTGGTTTCTGCATTTTCGACATTGTTATTCGCCCTTGAAAGATACTTTCCGCTCTCTTTTAGGTTCTCACGCCACATGAGTTCCGTTTTCTGTAGACTCGTGTCTTTGTCATTAACCTTTGACTCCATAGATGCTCTAAAATTGAAAGGTTTTAAACCAAGGTTATTATGCAGTTCTTGGTCCATCACAGAACCTTCAAATGAGTTTAAGCAGCTATCCATAGAACAATCTGCTGCCTGAGCTTTTTGTCTTTGCTGCAGGCTTGTATCCGAGAGTTCTTTCATTCCTGAAAATGCTCCCAAGTTCTGACTTCCAATGGTTTCCTGTGCCTTTTCTAGTACAGACTCCAAATATTTACCTTGAGCTTCTATTCGCAGCTGCAAATGACGTTGTACCTATCAAAAGAGAGTAATACTTATTACAACATCAACATTTAGCTTTTAGAGTACTTTGAGTTCTCTGTGATCAGTTTTCTTTTAATCGCCGATGATATTTTTGTGGTAGTGGTGGTTTTCAAACTCTAGTATTCATTCAACTTCTCTTTTCTGCTCTTTCATTTTTTCTGTTAACATGTATTTGTTCGATGGTAATAGAGTTCCATTAAGTATTCATACTTTCCCTTTTTCCAATCAAATGATAATGAATAGCTACATGGAAATCTGCTAAGTTGTTTACCTCCAGCTGTTCGTGTAGTCTTTGTTGCACGTTAATTTGCATCTGTATTGCTTCGCCGAGATGTATATTTCTGAATTATATTATAGAAATGTGAGCTCAGATAAACATATGAAAATAACAGGATAAACATATTTTCAGGTTTGCAGTTCGTACTTTGTTGTTTGGGTTGCAATATTAGGATTACTCGTGTGAGGCTCGGGTACTCTATCTGCTGTGGCTGCCATCAGTTCTCAATCATGTCAGTGAAATTATATATTATATTTATAATATAAAAGTATGCTCCAGCAAATTTATGATTTCTTACAAGCTTTATTATTATTCCCACTAGTAGCTTGTCCGTAATGAGTTTTGCTGAGTCTGTACTTCTGCAAGTAAAATTGATGAAGTCTGAGATCATCTGGTTATAATTGAGGCATGCATGTAACCAAAATGAAGCCCGAGGCATTTGGTTACACAGATAAATGCATGTCTGAAAAAATGTATGACCGTTCGAGTTCATTATGCCTACTATGTTCTCTCATGATTTTGCCAAGTATTGTTAGTCGATTTCCTTAAATCTGAAGTACAAATCGGTGTATGCCTTTTTTTAAAATAATCTCAAGTTTTGAGTGGACTTGGTACCTAAGATTGCATTTGTGACGAATAACTGACCTGAAGATGACTCTTTAAGTGGTATAGAGTTAATCCTGGTATTCCCATAAGTTTCAAGACTGACTTTGGAGTAGCTTCTGCAACACCAGGAATAATGTAATTAACCATATGCAAGACACTGTTACTTGGTAATTCCAAATTCAGAACTTTATTTAAGCTTACTTTCTGCTCCACCCAATTGGTTTACTGCTTCGATAAACCGTTCATGGAGGTCAGCGGTCCATTTTAGTCTTGGCTTAGCATCAGTTGACAGCATAAGTCCCGAATCTCCGTTGCCATTCGCTCCTTGAAGGAACAACGGCCTTTCATGAGGTTGAATGGACATCTTCGAGGAAGGGTGAATGTTCTTTCCTTGGCGATGATACATTTTGTTGTCTTCGATTTAATAGTTTGTAGTGATCAGCTCATGTTTGGAGTGTAAGGAAGTGAAACGGTATCAAGAAATAATTATACCTGAAAATGATTTAACGTGCCTGCACAATCTGCTGCAACCTTGAATGCGAGTTATGATTCTGATATATTCTGGTGGTATTATTTTGCAATCTGATGCTTGGTAAAGAAGCTATCTACTAATGGCCTTGTATGTTATTTGTTTCTTTGACCCGATTTTGCCTATCAGAGTTGTACTTGGGGATGTCTTATAAGCATAGTGAGAGAGAGAGAGAGAGAAGGAAAGGGAGAGAGAGTAGAATACAAGTGAGGCATAGAATCTTGGAAAGGGACAAAAGAACATCAGATCCAATCCAATCTTATAGCGACATGAGAAGATATCTTGTCCTTCCATTTTCATGCACCCATGGGTCCTCTCTTGCAACTTCTCTTTGTACTACTGACTTATAATTCCTTTCACTATGACTAATTGAAATGTAATGCCTTACAAAACGTACGAGAATAGATCCACCTCAGTCTTTCTTTTTCTTGCACTATGTATTTGTCATCTGCAAAGTTAGGAACCTTATTCCAAGAACGGATGGTGGAATTGTTTTCCCTCTGATGGGATTGGAGGAATCCACTATCTATCATGTCTGAAACATTCAAAGTCATTTTTTTCCGCAAAGAAGATTCTATGACTGAAGCATCTAGTTAGCATTGGATGCAATTTATAAAGTTAAAAAGAAGGGGAAAAAAAGACACTGGTCAGTTTATGCTCCCTTGATGTTCTCCCAAGTCCAGGTTTTAGTAAACAAATAGAACACTTGCCTTTTTACCCTGTTTCTCTATTTAATTTTGTTATGGACACACAGTATAATAATAAGGTGAGCATGGAAATGTTCAAACATCCTAGACTTGGTTTCATGGTTAGCTTGACATAAGAAATGAATTTAGCCATCTGGACTATATAGACATCAATTTTTTACGCCATTGTTCTGGTTTTTCTAAGTTCTTTTTCCAAACAATGTTAAGTTCTTTACTGCTTCCATTTTACTTTTACTGTCTTTCTCTCTCTCACACACAGATTGATCCTTCTCAATACAGGTTGGAGATTCTTCTGGTAGTGCTGGAATTTATTCACGAAATCGAGATACCTGCTACGTGTTGCAGGTCTCTGGAGCATCACACCATCAATTGTAGTACGTGTCAACACGCTCTTGTCTTCTTCTTTGATGTAAAGTCAATAGATTTGAGTATATTTTTTCTTGAAAAATATTATACGTGTTAAGAAAATATATCAAGTATTCTCATATCTGAACATCTGAGTTGTGAAAAAGGGGAAATGCTTCTTCTTAGCTTTGTTTGAAGGCCAGGAATGGCATAACGAACACATTCCCTTTTGTTTCCTTATGAAAGTTTGGTACTTATTCAGCTTAGACAGAATTAATAAAGAGATAGGTGAGGTCCCAACTATATCTTTTAAATTCTTCAAATATGGCACAAAGAAGATGGTCCCAGTTTATTGGGACCCTTTGAAAAGAAAATAAAGAGATTGTACTTACTTCTATACTTACATTGAATGGAAAAATGACAAGTCATTACACGAAGATTACCAGTTGCTTTGGCCTTGACTTGAGTCTTAAATGCATCTACAGTACTTGAACATGAACAGATAAATGCTTCATTTTCGTATAATTATAATTTCTAATCTCTTTATGGGAGTATCCTTTAAAATGGAAGAATGTCAATATATGTCGCTTCATGACACCTTTTTAGGTAAAAACCTTATGATATGCATAGATTTGTTGTTTCGCGTTATTGCACTTTTAATATGGCATAACCTGAAGATTAATGCATTCATCATCTGTACGGGCCTATGCTGGACTTATTAACCTTTTTTTCATGGTTAAAATGGAAATTCTTCAGGTGGCATTTGAAGTACAGTAACAATAAAGACAAGCAATCAGTAATGTCGATAAAATCGGAAATAAATTATAGATCTGCATGTACGGTGGTGCCAACCGGTGACTCACTATTAGACTCAATATGGCGACTACCAACTGGTAAATGTAGTATTTTACATACTGCCTGTGTTGTGTCTCAAGTAGAGAACCATTATAAACTGATACACTATTATGCTTAATTAAAAGTTGAATATTAAATTATTAAAGACCTGATGCCAAGTAAATAATATTCCTCTGCCTTGAACAAAGTCTGTACATTTGTTCTAATAAAGGTTTGAGGAGGCAGTCCTCTTATTCTCATATATTAAGATAACTTATGCAGTTTGGAGGAATCTGTGAAAACCTTTATACAAAGTGGTAAAGCAGAATTCTTCAATAGTTCTGCTGGCATGTGGATAAGAATGACTTAAAGATAGGCTCAATAAACTGTCTCGGACTTGCTTAAACTACAAGCATCCATCTAAGTTAATTACATTTGTCGCTAATTGCATGAACTTAAACATGTTTGGTACTATAGGATCGAAACAAAAGTACGCGATATTATCAAAATTCTAAGATAAAATTATTTGAAATGACTGTAGAAACAAATTGCATAGTGGACAAAATTTTGTTCCGAGAGGCACAATTACAACTATATTTAGAGCTACCTTTATTTGATGTTGCCATAAAGTCACCACACTTGTGCTCTCTCTCTCTCTCTGTTGGATAGTACGGTACGATAGGCACCCTCCACTTTTTAACCATATTGCATTCCATTTTTTCTTCTCTATGCATGCATGTGTATAAATATTCTCAACTTTCCTTTTTCTCTCTTTAGACTCCTCTATTAGGTTGCTTAGTTTCACTTAGAAGAACCTTAAGGCTGTGACAGTCGACTACACGTGATTGTATTGACTTAATAAGATCGAAATAGCCACATAATTCTATTCGTTACAGGGGAAAAAAAACAAAAACCGAAGAGGCGAGAAAGAGTGAGATTCTGAGGAATAATGGAATTTTAGAATCTTAACTCAAAGTAAAGGTGATGGGCTGGATTCTCAAGTCAAGAATATTGCTTATTCTTTCCTACTCAAGGCCACCAAAAATGGGTTCCATCTTTATCCGATCCTCTTGGTGAACAGTTTATATAAGATTCCTCTCATCAAGCATTCACGGATGATTATTGGTAAGTGATTTTCTTTTTCGGCCAAGTATTGTTATTAATTAATATATTCCTTGCTAATTAATTGCTCTTTTCTGTGAATATTTTTATAACTTATGTGCTAATATCCATTTAGTCAATTGGCAAGTTGCTGTCTGAACTCTAATCAGTCGTTGTGCGAGAGAATGAAATATTTGATTACATTATGGATGCCATTTTACGAAAGTAATACTAATATTGAAGCTCAAGTTCCTAACATTCTTTCTGGCTTGATTATAATGTTAGTGGAATATTAGCACATAGAGCACCAACTCTTTCATGCCTCTACATAATTTTCTTTAGAATAGCCATAAATGAATTACTTGCATAGTTTTTCGATCAAAATTCGAGTTTTTCGATCTGAATATGTGTGTATTGTTAAGTACCCACTTTGCACACATCTACATGTATAGTGCCTGATCGTGTGTAGACCTACGATGTAATGATATTTAGAGTATTTCGCCCACCGTACAATAGAATAATCTCGTTGGAGTTAGATGAGGATCAATAAGGATAGATATTATTAGATGTAACCGATAATCTATTTTAATTTAATCATAATAAGGTTGGATGGATGTGTTCAGATGCTTGGTCTGTTTGAGTAATCTTTGGACAAGTTAAAAGGGCAATTAAAGGTGGGGTTGTTTGAGAGAAATAAGCATTTGTTCGAATGCTAATGCAAATTGAGGCTATGTTGCCACCAAATATTTAATTAGCTGATAAAGTTAAGATTTTGTGTTGAACTAGGAACAACATTTATGCTCACTTGCGCTAGCTAGTTGGGAAAAGAAAAAGAAAAAAAAACCCGCAAGGGATGATCTAGCGGAAGCAAGTGATTGATTCAGGTTTGAATCTCTTTACCAACAATCGCTAAGTCGAGCCTAGTGTGATTTACGTCTCACATGGTTAGCCTAGTGTTGTTTGCGTCTCTCGTATAGTTTATAAGTTATTATACGAGACTGTAGGTTTACCCAGTACACCTATATGATCGGTTGCGAATTCCTTTATTTAAATAAATAATCAAAAAAAAAAAAAAAACAGAACCATTTATGATAACTTCTAATAACGTCATTCATTTCAAAATAATCGCGGTTTGAGATTTTAGGAAAATGTATATTACATGGCTAATTTATTTTTCCAACTAATTCTCCTTTTATATATATATAAATAAATTACTCCCTCCGCTTGTGGATTAATATTTAACAAAATCTATGAGTAACATGGGTAAATAATGGGGAAAAAAATTTATTGCAACATTTGGTATTATAAAGTGAAAAATAATATGATACACAAAAATATGTATGGTATTGGAAAAATATATACAATACCACTAAAATATTATTACCTCTAATTCTCTAAGAAAAATTAAATAAATAATTTATGAATAGTGGGAAAAATTATAAACAATAATTATTACCAGGCCCAGTGTTCTCACATGAGTTACTAATTAAGGCCCAAATAGTTTCGTTAATGGTTAATAACCAGGCCCAGTCTTATTGGACCTAATACCTAGGCCCAATGTTTTTGGACTTAATAACCAGGCCTAGTTTTATCTCACGTGAGTTACTAAGGCCCAAATAATTTCCTACATGGTTACCTGCCTCTAAATATTTAAAAAAGAAAAGGAGATTTTTTTTTATCTTTTTTTTTTGTAATCACTTGTTTAAATATAAAAAATAATAATTTATTTAAAGTAAATAAAATGGAAGAAATAATGTAAGTATTTAGGCAAAAAGAATTGGTGAAAGGATTATCTCGAACAATTTCCCACTATATATCTATCGCTGTTGTGGTACCAGTCACCAGAAGAGAATTGTCAAGTCAGTTTCATCATATCTTTGCTTGTATGGTCTCGGCTAGTTTTCCCATCTTATTACGATAAAAAGTTGCTCAACTTTTAACTGTAGCCATTTTATGTGGAACTTTCTTTATATTCCACTTACTCATCTTCTTTTTTTTTTTGTTAAATTTATTTATATGTGTTTATTTTTTTGCTAAAATCGGTGGGAAACAGAATCTGCTGCAGCCTACTATCTAGGTTGACTAATTCCACATTATTTGATGATGCATGAGTTAGGGAGATAGTGCCACTACCAATTGAGCTACACGCCACAAGGTTGATGATTATTATGCTATGTTCGGCAAATTACGGACCACGTGGGGTATGCTCAAATTACTAAAATATCCCTCATATTTGGGTAATTAAAATTAAAACCAGCTCTCAACTATGCATTGTCTTACACGTCCATCCTTTCGGTATCAAATTTACCTACTGAATGAGTGGTTTTTTCGTAAGACAATAGTCAATACATAGTTGAGGGAATGATTGTAATTTGGGCTTCCGTCGGGGTGGCCGTAATTTACCCTATATTAAATGATTTATATTCAATTTAGATGTTTTGTTTAATTTTTATGGTATTTTATATTATATAAATGTAGGATCCAAAGTGCATGAGTTTGTAGTGCCCACACCATTTAGGTGTCATATTAAAAAAACCTTCTTTTGTTTATTGTCAAAAATAAAAATTGAAAATGGCCGGTGTTAAAGCGGTGTTAGCAGGGGAAGGTTTATATTCGTATTACAAATACTTTTCTAGAAGAGGATGTCACATTTTTTTTTAATAATAATTAGTGGCAATAACAGAGGTTTGACTCTCGTTTAGTGACAAGTTGTGTTAGTTTTCCTATGTGGTCACAAAATGTTGACGACATGTCTCAAGGGTTTTTTGTTCAGGTACCTATTGTCCATCTAGGAAAATGGCTTCATAAAATTAATTTAAAATTAAGTTAGTTATATCTTATCTTAATATATGTAATGTAAGTGATTGGTGTGACAGAAACAAAATTGCATGATTATCCTCACGAATATAATCCCATCTCTTTGCTGGTGAAATTTGTCCTGATTTATGTTCCCATGCATTAAAACTATTATATTTAATAACATAGAAAACCCTAAAAAAAATCCACTTTAGATAATTACATATCTAAAGCAAATAACTACAACTCTATTGCTAATTGCATATATGTTTAGTTGTTTAACTAACTAATGATTGTAACATGGCTTTAGGTGTGTGTATAAAGCCACACGCATAAAGATAAAAATCTTGTCCCTCAACAGAAAACTACTAGTGGGAAAAGTTGTATCTATATTTGTTGGTTTGCTGCAGTACATAGCCCATCGTTCACCACCATATCATTCATTCATTATACAGCTTACAGCTTTACAAAAACCATTCAATTATTTATATTTAGCCATCCAAAAGTTTACTTCAAATTAGCTTATAAGTTATAATGATGGCTGCTCCAAGATTTGCTTTCTTCATCCTTGCAACCATCCTCTTTTTTGTTCACTCGTTCTCTACTCCCACACAACGTACGTCTTTCTTTCTTCAACTATGTCTTCTGTGTGTGTGTGTGTGTGTGTGTGTGTGTGTGTGTGTGTGTGTGTGTGTGTGTTGGGGGTGGGGGTGGGGGGTGCTTTTGCTTTCGATTATGTTCTTTGAATTATTTTGTCCTAGATTCTTGAATTACCGGTAGGAGATAGCAGAGTAGGTTCTTGGTTCTGTATGTTTTATGTCATCCTTTTTCAAGAAAAACAAAACAGGGTTTATTCTTTTGTTGTGAAATTATTTCAACTCCAAGCATGCATGTATTTGTTGCATCGAAGTGGCGTATTTATCATATTATATCCGTATTTACTATCACGTGTCAATTTAGCTGTCATTTGTTATCTTGGGCTGTTCTGAATGTCATTTGGACAATTGAATTTTGCTATATTGTACTTCACATAGCAAAAGGACAGGTATATCTTCTAACATTAGACGTGAATCTTGAATTTGGACAAGAAAACATAGTTAACTAGACAGATACACTTAACTTATGAAACCTTTTTCGGTTTTCATCTTCTTTCGGCTATATTCAGACCAAGAAAATTTGCATATATTGAACCTGTGAACAGATGTCTAATTTATGATATTTCTCTACCTAATTACTGATGAAGAATAAATAAAAAAAAAAAATTGATTGTTTTTTTTTTTAAACAGAGGGTGTTGGAGAAGCAATGCAATTCACATACGCAGGAGCTACAGGCCCTGACAAATGGGGAAGCATCAACCCGAATTTCTCCATGTGTGCAAACGGAAAATCGCAGTCTCCGATTAACCTCTTGACAGACAAAGCCGTTCTTAACAGGAACTTAAAGCCTTTGCTCAGATCATATGATCCCACAAATGTCACTTTGATCAACAACAAGTTCAATGTTGGGGTTAGTTAGTTTCTTCCCAATTCTCTCGCTCAATTAAAAAATAAAATAAAAAATCATTTGTTTTATGTGCTAACATTTCTGTACACAGGTGCGTTACCCTGCTAATTCAGGGTCTATGGTTGTAGATGGCAAGATATATACCTTGAAGCAAATGCATTGGCATTCTCCTTCTGAACACAGAATTAATGGAAAACAGTATGTAATTATTTCATTTTACGTTCTCCTCTTTATACACTTACATATTTTAAATTCAATATGTGAGTGTGTGTGTGTATATAGGTATGCTGCAGAGCTTCATTTGGTGCACATTGCTGATGATGGAAGTGTTTCTGTAGTTGCGATTCTTCTCGAATACGGACAACCCGATCCACTTCTTGCTAAGGTGAAAGTTCAAACAAAAAATTAAAAAAATAAACAATGAAAAAATTCTGCTTAAATCAAGGATGGGAATAAAATAGCTAATATTTTTGCAATGGTTCTTGATTTACAGATACAGAAAAAATTGAATGAACTAGCATATGAGGTGAAAAGCCACGAGGATACCCCGATTCCAGTTGGCCCGTTTCACCCGACCGAAGTGAGGAAAAGAACCCACAAGTACTATAGATACATTGGCTCGTTTACCACCCCTCCTTGCACGCAAAATGTCGTATGGAATATTCTTGGCAAGGTAGTAGATACTAAATAACATACTTTGATTGTCCTAAACATTTTCTTTATAGTTGAGATAAAAAAAATTAATAATGTTGTATACAGGTGAGATCAATATCCAGAGAGCAAGTGGAGGCTATCAGGGCTCCCCTGGACACAAAATGTAAGAACAATGCTCGGCCTTGCCAGCCAATGAACGGACGACACGTTGACCTATACGACGAGGACATCATTAACGCTCATAAGAAACGGTACTTAAAGCACTAATGCATATCGTTCACAATGAGAAATTTGCTTTTTAGATATCTTTGTGTGTGCGCTCACTTTTCAAAAGGCAATAATCTCTGTGACAGTAAATTGAAGTATCAATAAAATAATTTTCATGTTTGAAGCCGTACATCAATAATGCACAAGTTGCATTATTGATTATATATTATAGTCAATTATCGTGTGATATTATTAGTTACTTCAAATATTCAATGTTTCGTTTCCTCTTAATTAAGATTTCGTACTCACACAGGGTCAAATTTCTCGATTTTTTTTGGGATACTAATTTCGATCCGATTCGTGCGACTTGCCCTCAATACTTTCTTAGGGAAGACTTGAGCATACTACTAAGTCTAGAAAATGACAGAATATGACTTGGAATTAGGAAAAAAGAAAGACTATAAAAAATGTGTGCATTTACTTCGAGGAGTAAAACTGAGCTATCATATTCTTTTTCAGAGAATTAATGGTCAAGTTAACTCTTAAAAAAGTCAACAAAATGTTCCTTATTTCCTAATTAGACGTGGAAGCAATCCATTTGCTCCTGTTGAACTATTCTCTATCAAAAAAACAACTTATTAATTATATTGCCAACTATGCCCTTGTATTAGGAGTTGTTATTTTCAAAATCTACATTTGGAAAAAATAAAACCATTAACAGAAAATTCAAAATTTCAATCCGGAAGATATATGTTTTATATTTACAATGTCCTGCCATTTATCGAGTACAAAAATATGAGACAATAATGAAGGGTAAAAAGGGTAAAATTGAAAAAGAGTAACTATTGAACGAGCCCCGTCTTCCACTCAACAACTCTGCCGCCAACCACCACGTAAGACTTTCACGCGCCTCCAGCAAATCAGCTTCTACTGATGGGACCCACAGCCACATGCCGATCTGAATCCATCGCCACTGATATCGCCTGGTTTATATCCTCGGCGGCCCAGGAAACCGACCGCCGACCCGATGCGAACCTATTCACCCCTCCCAAACCGGGAGGCTCGGCCGCCGTTCCGCCACCAACCGGAATTTCCCGCACTCTCAAACTCACGCTCTTCCGCTGAGGCTCAGCCACCACCCCCACCGCCGGCGGCGGCTCCTCCGTCACCTCCACCACCTTCCTACTCCCCGATCGAGAAGGCTTCCGGTGACTTTTATTTGACCTGAACATGCTCATTACCTTAGAATAGAAGCCGGTCTTGTGCTTATTCTCACCGCCGCCGCTCCTCGATTTCTCGATAGGGTTTTCCTTTTTCTTCAACGAATTAGACCGGCGGCGGCCGCGCTTGGACCGGACTCTCCCCATACACGAAACCTTGGGGGATCCCGGTTCCGCCACGGGAACCGCCCGCTTTCCGGCCACCGACTCGGATCGCTTGGGAAACAGCCTTATATTGGGCGGTTTGCAGGTCCTCCGTTGAGAATCAACGAAGGTGGTTTTCTGTGTCTTCGGCAACCCGATTATGGACGCCTTAGACTTCAAATTAACGGAAGGCCGCTGAGAATTGGAGCTAAAGTTATTGTTGTTCACGGCTGGGTTATTCAAATTTGTCGAATTCGAGTTGCCTTTGGTGGACTCCTTCCGTTCGTACACGGCGTTACGATCGAACCAGTCGTACTCTGCTTCCTTCGACAGCCAGAACGATTCCGGTGGGAGATCCGGCTCCACGTCGACGATGACGTCATTTTTCGTCGGGTTGCCCTCCGCGCCGCCGCCTTCCGCCATAGTCTCGCAGGCGATTTTACATTCGTTGCCTCCGCCGTCTGCCGTCTGAAGATCGACCTCAGGCATTACTACTTAGGTTTTCTAGAGAGAGAAATGCAAAACCTAGAGAGAGAGAGGGAGAGAGACGTGATGGTGTGAATTGGTTGAGAATATAATGCAAGTCACAGGAGAAAAATAGGTGTAATTTTAAATACTTTAAAATTGCAATTTGTCGATTTAATAATGATATGGTTTTGTTAGTGGTTTAATTTAATTTAAAGTTTCAACACTTGACTGGTGATTTCAATTTTTTGCATTGGTTTCAACTTTCAACTTTATCTACAAAAAGGGAGAGGGAAACAAGGTTCAAAATTTTATGCCAATAGATACAAAAAGCAAAAAGTTATTAAAATGATGGCTTACAAATTAATATAATCATTTCACTTAATTAATCAAAATTCAAACAATGTTAGTTGTATTTGTTTCCATTGGTTATACAATGAAACGATACTAACATTCACCTATATTCAGAGCAATTAAAGTTATGGACCTAGCCGAATAAGTTTCGCCCCAATATAATAAGTTCTCGGGCCTTAAGAGCGTTGGCTAAATTTATAAGCTGTTAAAAAGAATTTATATGATAATTAATAGTTTATAAGCTATTTTAAAATTTAAAGTGTTTGATATTTTTTCAGAAAAAAAATACTTATTTAAATAAAAAAAATGCTGGAGAGTCTTTAAGATTTTTTTTAAAGTATATTTACCACACCTTTTTTATTTAACATCTTATAACAAATAAAAATAGCATATAGGTTCATTATACAACTATTTTTAAAAATAGTTCTAAAAATGAGACATAACAACTTATGATCTTATTAAACGTAAGAGTAAATCAACTGTTTAAAATGAATTTAGTCAAATATGCTCTTAACATTTCATATATTACGAAGTAAATTATTGTATTTTAAATTTTTAAATATATCATATATTAATATGTTCGGTGACATGAAATATTATAAATCGGAAACTTTCATACTTGTACCATTATTAATAATGTATCATATGCTAGGTTGTCTAGATCAATATTACAAACTTAATTAAAATATTTGTATCATCATCATCAAGACACACCACTATCTTACCATGTGATTGTGGAGTCGGTGTTGCAAAATATTTTCCACTTGAATCTAATTCTCCAAATTCCCATTTGAATTATTGAATCATCGATATTTAATTCCAAGATAAACCAATAACTGAGTTGTACCCCCATTTTTTTTCTTGATATTCACATTTGTTCCCCTTTAATAAACATCGATAAATAGACATTAACAGAAAATAAAATTCATTAAAAAAAGTGACATTTTTTTTATGGAAATAAAATGTCAATTTTACCCCCATCCGATTTATCCTAGAGAAAACGGCTTGTCTCGATTTTTGTCCCTAAATCTCAGTTTGGAATTAGGGCTTCTCGATTCGCCATTTTTACGCCGTCGAAAGTAATCTGTTTAACACAGCAAACTAGGGTTTTGCCTGGTTCCACTCTTTGTATCTAATTATATCGGAGAATTACTAAGCAATTAGCAGAGGGATGAATAACAATCTGACGCCGGAGGCGGCGGCTCAGCTGCAAGAGGGAATTAGTTTGCTGCTTTCTCGGTGGGCTGCGTTTCAAATGGCCGTCCAGAACGAGTGGGGCGGCCGTGACTCTGGCCAGAAACCCCAGCAACTCGCCGACAATATTTTTCATCTCCTCACTCAATCCAAAGGTATATATATCTTTTTTTCTAGGTTAGTTTTATAGCTGCAATTTCACATGACATGAATTTAAGCGCTTGTAGCTTTCGCACTACTACCACCTTTGATTTTTTTTTGGCATTAGGGCATTGTGATTGGCAGTGTTGCGTGTCTCTCTTGGATGGAGAGTGATGCAAACTTTATTTAATTTTATTTCACCCTGTTTAATTATCAAAATGGAGATGAATTGTGTTCTTTTGTGATGACCGTTGAGTGTTTTGAGTGTTGAGGAAAGTGAATGGATGATTAATTGGTTGCTTTTGGTGTTCAGATCGAGTATATATTGATGATGTGGAGCTTATGCTCGACGAATTCATGGATACTCTCAATACTGTGATCGAAGATGGAAGCATTGAGGAGGTATGGCCTCTTGATTTATTCAACTCCAAATTTTCAGCATCTTTTCATTTTATATGCTTTTGCTTACTACAAAGCTACCTTAATATGCAGAAACCTTGAATTCGTTCAATTAACCACGTCTAAATTTTTTATGGGTCTCATTGTCTGAATGTCTCGACTGACTAGATTCAACAATTTCCACGTAAATACGACTTTTTTGATAACGAGTCAACACCTGGACAGGGCTAGCTAGTTTGATCTGGACCTATGTGATTCTCTTTGGTTTGCCGTAGACTTTGTTTTAGTTTATTTCGAGATCCTGTTTTGTAGACATATAATGTTTCTATATTCCCCGTATACATACACCTTATACTGCAAAGTAGATGAACCGTTTCTTCTCATGAACGAGTATTACTAATACTACTTGGAGTGATATCATTAAAATAATTGTAAGTACAGATTATAATCGAATCTTATAGAAACTGAGGGCTATAGACATTAAAAGAATATGGTTCGCAGAGTAGTTGAAGAGCCCCCGTTGCACTTACACTGTCTCTTGGTTTAAAGATGAAAAGCTAATCTGAACTTACTAATCACAATGACCTTCTACTATTTTATTGTAATACTTATTTGTTTTCATATTTTTTCTTTAATTCAGGTAGCAGAAAAACTGATGGTAATGCATGAAGAATGTTCAGAAGGTAATTTTGACTCAATAAAGAAGTTGCGGGAAACGAGTATTCCTAATGTTTCTTATGTCAGACAGGTAACATCAATCTTTAGTAAACCTTTTTTTCTAGTTGAAGTATTTGAGTCTTGTGTGCTTTTAGCCAGTTCTGCATTATTCATTTTCTCCAGCGCCGGTTGATCAGTTTTACTTAAGATATACTATAAGTTTTATTTATTAGGTAACAATTAACAAATTGCAATTAGACAGGCTTGCAAAACCCAACTGTCCCAAACAATCAAAACCACCAATTTGTTCGATTGTCATTACCATGAACAACTATAATAAGGATTCTATATATTTTTCTTGTATTAACTGTTACTGAGTACTTTTCTCCGTTTTCGTTCCTATTATTGTGAGCAGGGAAGCAATGACAGTGAAGACAGTGAAGACAATAATGAAGATGATACATTAAGTAAAGATAACTCGTCGGAAATGGAAATTGATGCTCCAAAAAGTCAATCAAGTCCCAGTCAAAAGGACTCGTTGCCCGATCAGACGAGCCAGAGAGAAACACCTCCTCAAGTTGTAGATGGATGGACTGTAGTTCCGTCCAGGCGTAGTAAAGGTAAAAAGAAATGAAGTGTTTTTAATTGTATAAGAGAGAACAAAAATTGGAAGTGGTTGCAATTTTGTCTTTGTTTTGCTGTATGTAGAGAAGTCTTCTTCACTATCATTATAATTAAACCCAGGAATTTTCATTTTTAGCTTCTGCTTGTGGTTTTATTAGTTCTTCGACATATTACAGACTCCCTGTAATAATATCTTGAATTTCAGGATTCTTGTTTCTACTCATTCTGTCTGTCTTTTGCTATGATTTTTTATTGTTTTTGCTCAAAATATCTTCAAATGCTGTCCTTGTTTTAATATATGTTTATTGCAATTTCATATTATATGTTGAGCAAAACAAATAGTTATTATAGTTACAGAAATAATACTTGAATTGCGCCTTGATCTCAGACAAATTTGAAAATTTGTTAACGAGTATTAAGGGTGGAAATTGGAACGAAATTTTCAATTTCTGCCGATTCTGATAAAAAAAATCTGATTTTGGAACAATAATTTTCAGTCTGAATTATGAAATTCCGACTTCCGATTTTCGATATGATTTAAGTTTCGAAAATAATTCCGAAATTTCCCAACTTTTTTTCCGAATATAGCACTATAAATACCAATATCATTATATATTTTATATATTTCCGAACTCCGCCGATTCTGATCCTATTTTTGCGATTTCGGAATAAGTTTTTTCATTCCAATTTCCGAATTTTTTCGATTTTTTGGAACAGAATTGGAACTAGTTTTTCACTTCTGGTAAATATCATTTTTTTGCGAAAGTCTAACTCCGATTCGATCCATTCGATTTACACCTTCTAATCGGTATTCACAGCTAAACCCAGACCAATTTATAATGTTTAGAATAAGCTTTATTTAAAGTATTTAAAGTATTTATAGTTTGATCCATTAGTGGCTAAGCCAATTGAGCCCAAGTATGCGGCCCAATTCCCAAGGATTGTTTTTTAAATCATTTTCATCTCGTGCTTTATTTAATAATATTAATATAATCTAATATAATATTATAATGTGACATGCGTTTGAATGGAAGGTTTGGTTGGATTTCCATCACCTTAATAAAGATCCGATTATTTAAAAGTTTATCCAAGTAAATGCCAGCTCACACACATTTGGAAAAACAAAAAATAAGAAGAGACGTGGAATTACCACGTGGCCGTCTCTTATTGGACCGTAACGGGAAATAGAGAAAATCATCGTAGCGCAGAAAAAGACACACCTCCTAAACCCACACGTGTTGTAAAAGCAGGAAAATTAGTTGAAATACCACGCACTGAAAGCGACCGTTGTTTTGATTATTTCACAAAAACCTCGTATTCATTTTTCTCACTCTCACACACTGACACACAGATACACACACTGACACACAGATACACACACTGACACACTGTAATAAACACGTTTCTTTTTCGCCTCTGAAAATTCCTTCTAGGTTTCTCCGATGGCTCCAAGGGGTAGAAAGAAACTGATCAAATCGTGAGTGTTTTATTATTTTTTTTATTTAAATAAAATAAAATCAATTGAACTCGGATTCGATCGGTGGCTGCATGCTTTATTTATTTTTCCCTTTTTATGGTTAATTTTCCATTTGTAACTGATTACTGAAATGAAGGTTTGCAGGGTTAACAAATTCGCGTATGATTGATTGTATCTGTGTAAGAACGAAATTAAATGAATGTGTGATTTTTACTACTAATTCTGGCGTTTATTTAATTATGCAAGCTAATTAAAATTTATTTCTTTACCAATTTGATTTCTGTGATTTCATGTTTCCACCAGCATTCAACTCTATTCAGATTTTTTGTTTTCGATTTATTAAAAAAAAATCATAGCTGAGTGATTTTGATCAGATTGATTTGAAGAACCAGATTGAATAAAGAATTAAAATGAAGCATAAGGTGGTGCATGAAGAGAAATGAGGAGAATGATTGAAAGAAAGAAAAATGATTTTTTTAATAAATTCAAAAAACCGTTATCGCGCGGGTTTTTAATCTCAACCGACGGATCGTTTTGGTCGATGCTAATTAGATTCTAACGGTTTGTGTCGTTCATTTATTAAGCTGACAACTTTTTTTGTCGGATCCGAATGTAACACCCTTTTACGGTTCAAAACGGCGTCGTCTATACTTATTCGAACGGTGTCGTTTTTTGCGAAGAATCTATATGATCCCATTTGTCAAATATTAAACTTGATGTGTTTTGTTTCTCTTTTGGATCATTTTAACCATTGATTTAATTGAAATTGTTTCATAAATCGACGTCGTTTCGTCGTAAATTTGCTATCCTTATTTGTCATCCATATCTAACCGATTATATATTGATTATCTATGAAACTAATTAATCACATGTTTTATTCATCTATTGGATCATGTAAATGATTAACTAATTATAACATTTCATGATTGAAAACAATGTCATGCATCCTTCTTATTTGATCGTCGTCGTTTCATCATAATTTTTTCATCTTTTTTGTGAAACCGTGTCGCTTTCCTTGCGCATTTTATGCGCTATAATAGAGGGATTTTTTCAGTGTGTGTATCTGTGTGTCAGTGTGTGTGTGAGAGTGAGGAAAATGAATACGAGGTTTTTGTGAAATAAGCGAAACAACGGTCGCTTTAAGTGCGTGGTATTTCAACCGAATTTCCTGCTTTTACAACACGTGTGGGTTTAGGAGGTGTGTCTTTTTCTGCGCTACGATGATTTTAATGTACGTACTTTTGTCGATTAAAAAGTGATTTATTGTGTCGGTTAAAGATAGATGCCATTAGTCGATCGAGTTTGCAATTTTCTCCCGTGTTTTCGATATTTGGATTTCCATACTTATGTTCATTATATTCATCCTTATTTCATTTTTTTCTCGTTCTTGATCGCAGGTCGACTACAACATCAACAAGCGCGACTCAACGAGCTCCAAGCAGGGCCCATGAGCAAGAACCTCGTCTACCGAGCGAGGTTCTAGAAGAAATCTTCAACCGTCTGTCGTTGAAGGACAACATCCGAGCTTCCGTTGTCTGCAAGAGCTGGCAATCTCCAGCAATCTCCGTTCGAAAGGCAAACACTCCACCATGGCTAATGTCGTACCTGAAATCCGGAGACTTGTTCGAGTTCGGAGAAAAAGACACACCTCTCTTATTTCTCACTCTCACACACACTAACACACAGATACACACACTGACACACTGTAATAAACACGTTTTTTTTCGCCTCTGAAAATTCCTTCTAGGTTTCTCCGAATTAACAATGGCTCCAAGGGGAAGAAAGAAACTGATCAAATCGTGAGTGTTTTATTATTATTTTTATTTAAAAATAAAATCAATTGAACTTGGATTCATGCTTCATTTATTTTTCCATTTTTATGGTTAATTTTACATTTGTAACTGAATTGAAGGTTTGCAGGGTTAACAAATTCGTGTATGATTGATTATATCTGTGTATAATTTTCCATTTGATGGTTAATTTTCCATTTGTTACGAGGAATTATCACGTGGGCATCATACATCGTGGTTTGTTTGATGCTACACTCGGTGAAATACACAGAATGATTATTAACCGTTGATCTGCACACAACCAGGTGTAGCATCTCAAAGACCATAAATCGTTCATTCTTTTTGTGAAATCGTAGCTCTTTCCTTGCGCATTTTCGGCGCTAAAATAGAGGGAGGTTTTCGTAATTATGTCTCTTAAATAGTGATTTGCTTATTTCGTTTGTCGGTTAAAGAAGGATGACATTGATTGAGTTTGCAATTTTCATCGATGTTGCACAATTTGTGATACATTCTATTCTTAATTTCTTCTTTATTACATTTTTTTCTTGCTCGAGAAAAATCTTAAATGATCTCATTGAGCTTGTAATTTTTTTATTCATTCCAATTTATAATCTGATCTTAATTTACTCTATCCATTTATTATCTATTTAACTTTAGCATTCTAAATATAAACCCTACAATTTCACTCTTATATTCTTAACATTGTGTGTCGTTGAAATTCAAAATTTAAATTAGGTTTTTTACTTCAAGAGTTAAATTAGGAAAATTCATAATTCAAAATTTGCCCAAAATTTATCTTGAAATTAAAAACATAGAGGCTTCTACTTAGAGTAAAAGAGTTTTCGGGTGGATTCCATTTTACGAGAAAAGTTCGAAGAAGCTCTGGTACCGAACAGAGGGTTTAAGCTCGTGTGCATGTATATAAAGTGAAGCAATTATTCCAGTCTAGGCACACGGTTAAGACAAATTCAGTGGCTAAATAGCAATAATATTTCTTTTTCGTACAGAAAATTGTAAATACAAACAAATAAGAGGTTAGAATGGCAATTGCCAATATGTCCAACTCCACGTCATACTTTTCTTTAGCAAAGCTCTGTTTAAACTTTAAATCTAATAAAAAGGCTTTCTACTGAATTACACAGCCCATCCCTTAATTCATTTTCTCCATTAATCATATTTACCTCAATAAACCATATATATTATCATTATATAAATAAAATTGAGGCAAACTTTACTCGAAATTATTAATAAGGATTATAACGGCTTCGTCCACGTCCACTGTCACTACCACGTCTTCCCCCACTCGAACTTCCTCCACCACCACCGCCGCTGCTGCGCCCCCCTCTATGTTGAGGTGGCGGTGGGGTCCGCTGCTGCATTCCTGGCTGTTGCCTATACACCACAACAAAACAATATAACACTTATTTCTAAACCCTTTTTTTCCCTTACGAATATAGAATATTTCTCACTATCTTCAAAAAGTATATCGATGTACAATTATCTTCTCACAAAACGAAAAAAAAGCACTTACAGGACATATCCAATCCTTCCATCGGGCAAAAGCATGGGCATCATAGCCATACCTGGAGGAGCTCCCCTTCCATACATTAGGGGCTGCAATACAGAAGATTTTTTTATCCATATCATATAAACTATTGTTTAGCACTTCACAGCAATTAACGAAATTCAAAATCAAATTGACGCCTTTTTTTTCCTGGAATATGCATCGGTCATTTTCTACCTATAAACTGCATGTGCAAACATTCCATTAATAACTTTTTTTTTCCTATGAACGACCATTATAGAAGTTACCTACAAGATAGTGACATTTGATAGCCCTTTTATTGTTTACAAGATTTCAATACATGGAACTTTCGCTCGCGAGTCTATGACATATAATAACCTTGTGAAGATACAACCCACGAGACGAAAATAGGGAAAGAAAAAAAAAAGGATTTTAAGACTTCTTACTTGGGCAAAGCCTGCACCGGAATATCCTGCACCTAGACCACCATAAGGAGGTCCAACCATGCCGTATCCCATGCGAGGTGGATAGTTTGGAAATATAGCTGTCTTCTGTGAGTTTGACCCCCCTGTAGTTTTCTGATCCGCCTGTGGCTTTGCCAGTGAGCACTCTACAACTTGGCCTGTTGCAAAAAAAAATCCAGAATAAGATTGAAGTGGACTCATCTCTATCGGAATAGTAATCGAAGAATAAAATATTAGGAACTTGGGAGTTACCATCAATCTCATATTTCTCTGTGTTCTTTAGAGCTTTCATGGCACTTGATCTTTCTGTAAAGTGAACAAAACCGTATCTGCTCTTCTCTTGCCCTGGTTTTGCTGGAGGAAGAACAACTTTCGCAATCTTCCCATGGTGTTCAAACAAGTCCTTAAGCTGATCCTGAGTTATATCTTTTGGCAAGTTCTTTACATAGACCGCTTTGACCTGTACAAAGAGAAGTCAATCAGTATCATGTAAGAAACATATAATTGGCCACAAGTTGAAGTTACTAATGCATCAGTTATTTAAAAAACAAAAAAAAGAACACTTAAGCTTGTCCACGACATTAGTAAAATCACTCATGTTTTACTCAAAACCCTATAACCAAAATGCACATCCATAAAAGATTCTACACAACTGCGTAATTGCTATAGGCATAATGAATTGCTCACTACAAATTAAGAAATAGGCCTTCTATTCCCCAATAACTTTTTTCAAAACTCAAAAGTAAAGGGATCATCCACTATATCAACTAGCCCCTATGTGGAAAGGAAAGCCAGACAGGATTAATGCAACGATTCAATTGCCAATTAAACTGAGTAACTAGAAATTTAATGACATTTAAGAACGATAAATTAGCAACAAGTTTATTTAGTGCATTCCTAGTTCCCCAGAGCAAACAACTAAAGGTTTTCTCAGCTGACCTTGAATATTCATTTGAGAAGTTTAATGACAACAGAAGAAACAGGAACTGGCATATACAATTAATAACAATGCCAGAACTAGATCAGGATGAGACGATTTGCCAGAGCTAAAGCAAAAGGGAAAGGTGTCAGAATACAATTCGAGCAAGCAATCCCATTCACCAAACATTTTGATCAGGTAACAACAATGTCAATTAATTATATAAAAGAGGTGAACTCTAATTATGATGACGAAATATCCAAGAAGAAAGACCTGAGAAGATGAAGATTCTGCACTTTTTGGATCAGCCCAGCTAACAGTTGGAGCATTATCGTCAAGCTTGAATTTGGGATTAGACATTGCTTGTCTTGAATACTCAGCACAAGCATGGTTGTAATACTCGATGAAAGCAAATCCACGATTCTTACTGGAGTTTTGCGGGTCCTAGTAAAATAAGATTCACATATTAGTATATTACCAAAACCTTTTGGCAAACAACAAAAAACGACCAGGATATAACAGAAGACTGTAAAGTAAATAAGACAATGAACAATTATGCCCAAGCAGAGAGGAACCCAACCTTTAAAAGTTCCACAGTAACAACCCCAGGCCCTACTTTATTCACAACCTTCTTCATTTCCTTCTCTCCCCAGTTTCTGGGTACATTACCTATAAACAGCTTATGTTTCGCTTGAGACGTAGAACACTTCACCTTTCTCCCCTGAGACAGTTTCACAAAATACAAATAAATAAATAAATAATCGCCATTGGATCCCCAACATGCCACCCACACATCAAAGTGGAACTTTGCAAGTCACACAGTATAAATAAATTTGTTAAAGAATCAACATGTTATTATTATCTTCATATGCGCCTGCATGCACATATAAGCATACACTCTGGTTACCTTCAATTCAGTGTTATTAAGTTCCTTCATAGCCTTAGAAGCCAATTCCTTGCTCCGGAAGGTTACAAAAGCATATCCCTTGTTTTCACTCGAGTCCTTTCCCTTCATCACTCTGACCTGTAAATTACATGCAGATCCATGTAATTTCTAAATTCAAACTAAATCTAATATATAGGAATACAACGTATATTACCTCAGTAACTTCCCCAATTGATTCACAGAAGCGCTTCAGGTCATCTTCAGAAGTATCGTGTGAAATTCCACCAAGATACACCTCTGAACCATGTGGAGGAAGTGCAAGAAGCTCGGAATGTTTTTTATCCAAATCCTCTCTGCCTTCTTCATTTTCCATGTCATCATCACGACTGGGATTCCTTCTAGCATCGTGTCTGTGAGAATCATTTTCTTCCTCGTCTTCCTCTTCTTCCACCTCCTCTTCAACTTCTTCCTCTTCTTCCTCTTCTTCCTCCTCTACTTCTTCCTCTACTTCTTCGTACTCAACCTCTTCTTCCAAGGTCTCTTCCATGTCGTCGTCAGCACCAAGTTCAACCTGTTCTTCAGGCTCAACAGGGTTTTCAGGTTCAGAAGATTTACTAGTTGCAGCACTGGCTCTTGTCCTTGGCATCTTATACCTCCAACAAGGCAAGCTCCTATTGCAGCTCTGAGAGAAGCACAGAGGCCGGATGCATTTGCAAAAGAAAGAAGAAAAACGTGGATCGGCAACGACAAAATGAAAGGCCATAAGGAGCGCCAGAGTAAGAATTTTGATTGAATTGGCTCCATGAGGTATGGCTCCAAGGAGTTCCAAAGTGAGTAATATTAAAACAAGGGGTGAAGAAATGTAGTACAAACAGAAACAGGCAAGAGAGAATGCTGATTTGTAGGAGCAAGATGCTCAGCAGGCGCAAAATCAATGAAGCATTGAATTTCTTGAAATATAGACAATGATCGATGCCAGGAGAAAAGAAAAAGGGCAAACATTCAGTCTATTCTTTAGGGCCAATGCACTCATAATCAAAAAATGGAGGGAAGGCAAATAATAAGAAATGAGAAACAGAACAAGGGTATGAAATTCACGATAGATGTCACTAAAAGAGTATCCCCAATAAATCAAAAGCTATAGATTCCAAAATTAGATTGACCAATTCCTTAAAAGATTAATTCCACTTCCTGAATATATGTCCAGTCTGTAACTTCCTGCAGCCATTTAATGCACAGGAACTGTGAATGAACTGATTAGTGAGCAACCTCAAATGCATTTAACAAAGCCATTGCTCATATCAGAACTCACAACCTTTTGACATTTCTATAAAAGTTGAATCGCAAAACGGCAAAACGGCAATAGAATTTCACTTTTCCTCTATTTTAATTGGATAAATGTAATACAAAGAATAGTAATCCACATTTTTATATGTTAAATTTCGATGCTAGATATTTTATTTTTCTTCTGTTGATCAGAGAGTGATTCTATTGTGACACAGACAAGTCAAAGTTTTCTGTGTTGCTCTAATTTTGCAATAAATTCTCCTTCAAACTTTGAAACCTCACATATTGGTCATTTGAGTTGGATAATTCAGTTGTAAACCAAGGGATTCACAATTTCACATCAAAAATCAAAGAAAATATTGCCGCAGGCGCTCGTGCACCACGACATAACGCCGCGCACCAATTCCAGTAGTTGAGCTCACATTGTTACAATTTATGTTTTTAGTAGAAGAACAAACACCAGATATCAAATCACAAACGTACATTCTTCGACTGACAACACCAAAACACAGAAATAAGCTCTGTTTACAATTTTACTTCCCATAGACAAAAAATTCACGACGTCAATTAAATGTGCGAGAGATGAGAGCTTAACTAAAGCCTAGCTTTGCAACAGAACCCATGAATATTTAAACAAAATGCGTCAACGAAACTGACAGATAGGTAAAATTAACCATACTTCCATCGAACAAAATAGGCCTCTATTGAGGGGGAGGAGGAAGAGAGAGAAAGCGAAAGTAGAAGCAAAATATGAGCGTCAACGTGAAGAAAAAATACATACCGGAATGATATCTTTGTCTGCCTCCTTCAAACAACAGCTATACGAACCTCGCTTGCTTCGTTCTGCGGTATCTAGAAAACCCTAGCTGAATGGCTCAATTGAGGGTTTCGAAAAAAATTGGGGATATTTTTTCTCGTATATGGTGAGATATGAGCTCCGAGGGTATTCTCGACAATTCGGTGATCGCTGATCTGGACTTCTTACAGGCGCGTGTATTTATATCGAGTTTGCCGGTTTTTCTTTTCTTTTTCCTTTCCTGGTTTTTCTTTTTGAAAACTAGAAAAGAGTTTGACCGGATAATTGATGGCTGATGCTAAATTTATATTTTGTTAAAGTTATTTGATGTATTTTACAATGTATATCGATTATCTTATATATTGTTTCATAACGATGTTATAATTTATAGAGCCTTGTATTTATGTTTTAATATGTAAACAAACATATTTAATATTTTCAGATAAGTTATATAGACAATTATAAACTAAAACATGTACAAAAATATTTAATTGATAAGGTTGAGTTACTCGTTTGTGCTTTATAATACATAAGCCATAAAGCTCTCTACATGATTAATTTGCACCCCGATTGCGAAGGACTAAACAGTAATTTAATCAACACTGTCGTAATACATCCACAGAAAAAAACCATCAGATCAGAAGACAATGATATGAATATGAGGTTTTGCCACTTCTAAACCTTGAGATATACTAATAAACTCAAATGCATAGATGTTCAAAGAAAGAGGTGTTTATAATCCCTATTGGCAAGTTGACAAACAGCGTTGTAGCACGACATATCTGCAGAAAACAAATGAAAATTGTTAAGGATGCTGCAATTAGCTAAAACCCGTTTCCAAGGTGAAACATTAACAAGAGAAAAAAAGATTTATGTCTCCCCACACGAAATTATCGAGAAAAAGAGAGAGTACTTACTCAAGGTCTACTAAGCTATACCAATATGCACAGAAATCTCGACCCTAGTTGATTATATCATAATCTTGACGAATTATGATCACGACCATCATTATTTAACAATTGTTATGTATTTATATGGTCGCTGATACAGAAATCGCATTTCACTTATTAACTAAGACTACATGTGTGAACACGAACAACTGTAGGACATCAAAGATTACAGACATATCAACGAGTGTTTTGTTTCGATTTAACAATTTACCCATGAAATGTTAAATCCACCGTTTCCTGGCCCTTTGTGCAATACTGCACACATATCAGAAACTATGGAGTAACGGACAACTCTGTTTTAGTCTACATAATCATTCGACAAACACCACCAATAAAAGAAAATTGAACTCTCTGCTGCATATGTACATGTCAAAACTTACTCCGGTAACGAGCAAGCCAGAACTAAACTCAGTTTATCCTAGTTAAAATTCGATATAAGGGGTCTTTACTCTCGATTTTAGTCTATGTTGTAATCAAGGTTTGTAGATTGCAAGAATCGTTATAAATAGGATCGGCCATCCTTTAGGAATCGATTGTAGTTCACAGAAAAGCAGCAAATCATTGCCTGTAATGTAAACCGTATCTTCTCAAATTTTCACAACGAAACTTAACTACTGATTAGCAAACAACTAACATATTGAACAACAAAACTTCAGCTACAACAGAGGCATTCGATATTTAGTATACACCTCTCGTAAATGGGTAGCAATGAACTTTGAATCTAGAATTAAACAAACAATTGAAATCTCTTAAAATTGAATAACAGCAAATCATAATATATATAAATTTGCCCATATATTTTCAAGCAGAAAATCTTAATGACGATTAAAAAAAAATAAAAAAAAAAATCACATACCAAAAACATCACCAAAGTTGGTGAAGATTTCAGCGCGGATAGATTGATTACCCTCGGCAATGCCGATAACCTCCACAAAAGTTGAAAGAGGTGCAGAGGGGTAGCCCTTGATAACCAACTGCTGATCGTCCGTCGATTTTCCGATCACCGAGCCACCACCGTCTGATTTCAGCACCTGAATCACTGCACGAACTCTCCTGCCGACGTGTAGTCTCAACAGCTCGGAATTGACGAAAACTGCCGGATTCGACGTATCCATTTTCTCGAAGGATCTAAAAATGGGGGTCGAGAGTGAAGCGATAAATGGTATGAATAATTGGAATGGGGGATTAGGGTTTAGAGGTGTCTCACCTTTATATCTGATCCTATTCCTACGGGCAGAGCACTGGTCGCCGGTGAAATGAGAATTCCTAGGTGACTATGCGCGTGATAGAAAACCCCTTGATGTTGAATCTGCTGTTGTTTTGAAAATTAGGGCCGGTGGAGGGGTGGGGAAAATGGCGGCAAGTGTTCCCGCTTTGGGAAATGTAATTGACACAAATAATTTCAATTTTTAGAACTATACATATAATTCACTACTACAACTAATTGGTTATTTGTTACTACTTAACAAGGATTTTTAGAGCAAGTGTATCTGATTCCTTAGTATTAACTTTTTTTAAGAAAATTGTTTAATATTTACTAGGATTGATTAGATTGATTATGAATTATAGATTGATTATGAATTATAAGAAATCAAGATACATATAATTTACTACATATATTGTCAAACCCAATTATCTCCAGCAATAGCTACACACAGCATTTTCTTTAATCGAAAGGAATGAACGAAAAATATGCGGAAAACCCTGATATAAAATTGCTGAAGCTACTGAGGAGTGCATCTCTCCGAGTGGTATCGAACTGTGTGGATGAATATTTAGATATTCAAAACTCAAAGTTGCTTAATTCTTGCCCCCAAAACCTCGAGGACCAGGCTTTGCCGACGAGCCTGCGAATTGCCTCCTCGAGTCCGATTTTTTCTTTCTCCTGGCTGTACCAGGGGGAGCCTGTACACATTGAAAGAAGAAAAAAAATCATTTATTGCAAAGTTATAGGTCGACTTCAACAATCAGCAATCGAATTTCAGACACTTTACTATGTATGATGGGATTGGGAGTCAATAGGATTTTAATCGGGATTTTTTACTACTATATACTATATACCATGGTTGTCGTAGCTCGATAAATTTACCTTTTGTTCTTCCTTTAAGGCATCCTCCAGATTGCTCAATGAAGGTAGTGATCCACCTTCCATTACTCCCATCAAGTTCTTCATTCGTACGCGCATTTGGAAAAGCTGAGCTACGAGTTGACTCACCTGAAAATTGATCATGTTACACCATTGATTTCCCGTTAACACTCTATATTCACCGAGAAAACACGAGAAAGTCAATCCATATTTACCTGTTGCTCTGTTTTTCCGGAATCTTGAGCAACTCTTTTCCTTCTGACTTGTGATTCCGCCAACAGTTCTGGTTTTTCCCTTTCCTCTGCACAAGAAACACAAAAAGTTCAATGTTAACAACTACTAGATACAAGGTACAGGTATCTTGCAAAAATTGATTGTTGCTGGGAAAAAAAATAAACAAAGAAAAGAAATGACCTGGGGTCATTACTTCGATCATAGATTCCATTAGTTTTGTGTTCTTTTCTGCCTCTCGAATTTGTGCAGGAGTAACCTGTTTCAATGTACCATCAATTTGGAGATTCAGTTATGATTCGGAAATGCCCCTTAAGACACTTGCATAACCTTTCAATGTCGTTAACATTAACATTAGTTGTAGTTTGATACAACCTAGTGAAGACCGGATTTTATACCTTCCCCATGCCTGGAATCATTCCAATAACACGAGACATTGAGCCCATCCGTGAAACTGCTCGAGTTTGCTTCAAGAAGTCATTGAAATCGAATTTTGCACTCATGATCTTCTTCTGCAAATCTTCAGCATCTTCTTGTTGCATCTACTCAATTTATGAAAACCCACATCAACTACACACACACACACACACACACACACACACACACACACACACACACACACACATATATATATATATATTCAACTGATTTAAAATTCGATACTCACAACTTCTTGGGCTTTCTCCACAAATGATAAAACATCACCCATTCCAAGGACGCGTCCAGCCATACGATCTGGATAGAAAGGTTCAAGGTCTTCCATACGCTCTCCTCTTCCTACAAGCTTAATTGGCTTCCCTGACACCTGTCCCATGCCCAATTGTTAGTTAAATCTTTTAAAACTGATCAAATTTCATCGACTTATTCCCACTTACTCCTAAAGCTTATTCTTAAAACTGAATTAGCAGAATGCATCTCTAGATGACACTTGATACAAGTCATGTTAACTCTACGAAATCTTATTCATTAAACCGTAAACAATATGTTTCATTTCTTCTAAATTCAATAGAAGAAATATGCCTGACCTCTTTTACACTCAAGGCTGCACCACCTCTAGAATCCCCGTCTAGCTTGGTTAAGATGGCACCAGTGATTCCAATTTCAACATTGAATGTTGTTACCAATGCTAAATACCATCAAACAGAATAATAAGTGAAAAATATAAAAACCTCCAAAAATACTATTAAAGACTATGTCGAGAATATATACCAGCAGCTTCTTGGCCAGTCATTGCATCTACAACAAGCAAAACCTCTGTGGGATTTAATACTCTTTTGACGTCTTTCAGTTCATCCATCAAGGTTTTATCTATCTGATAAGAAATAAAAAAAAAATGACTTAAAGCTCAGTTTGTAATAAGACACTTGTGACCATATTTTAAGGTTCCTGTTCCAATTCTAACCTGAAGTCTTCCAGCAGTATCCATTATGACCACATCTACGTTCTTTTTCTTGGCCTCTTGCAAACCTTGCTTTGCTATTTCTGCAGGTTTAATTGCATTTCCAGCTGCATACACTGGCACCCCAACCTGCTTAAGGCTTATAAGTAAGTAAGTGAAATCAAGAACATGATTCAGAGTCTCACTTTAGAGATACATAAAACCTTCCACATTTTGAGTCGAGCCGAATTTACCCAATTCTCATTTCAGGGATCTACTATTCCCAGTGAAAAAGTGAAATGGCATAACAGGTTAAAACAAAAAGCCTATCACATTAATCTTAACATTAACATCTTAGTCTGTCGGGCAGAGAAATAAAACCATTGTCAAATAAACTACCTGTTCACCTAAAATGACCAACTGGTCTATCGCAGCAGGTCTGTAAACATCCCCAGCAATTAGCATGCAACTCTTCCCCTGTTATACCATGATAGCTTGAGTAAGGTCGGGTCAAACATAATATTGGACTAAAGAGGTTTGCGTACAAATTTACAGATTCAAGAACAAGCACCTGCTTTTTAAGATATAAAGCTAGCTTCGCGCTGACAGTTGTCTTTCCAACACCTTGCAACCCGGCCAACAAAATGACAGTTGGTTTAGATTTTGCAAAAACCAGCTCAGATACTTCTCCCCCCATTAGTTGTACTAGCTCATCACGCACGATCTGTGTAGGTTAAAAGTACGGTAACTAAAAGCCATCGTAAGCTAATACTAGCATTGATATACTGACCATACCTTAAGTTCATCAGATTTCAGATACTTAATTTTTTTATTTTTTTTTTTCATTATGAGCTAATAAGTTCGGTACAGGGCGAGGAAATTACTAATTATACCTTAACTAATTGCTGATCAGGTTTCACTCCTCGGATCAATCCAGTGCCAACTGCTTGATCACTTACAGACTGAACAAATCTTCTAACTACGGGAAGGCTAACCTGCAGATAGATACAGAAACCTACGTGAGACGAAGGTTCTAGATATCGTAACACAGCTGTTGGAATATGGTGACGCTTACATCTGCTTCTAAAAGAGCTCTCCTGATATCCTTCATAGGTTCCAGAATGTTTTCCTTGGTCAAAACCTCTGAGTTGGTTATCAATCACAAAAATAGTTTGTCAACTATGATAAATTCCCTCACAACCACATTTAATTTCTATTTCAAATCAAATGAACATCTTGTAATATGATGGAATTTTATGAAGAGCTCACAATAATATAAGAATAAATTAATCAAAATACCTTCTCCCTTGAGCTTGTTCCAAGCGGTTTCGAGACCGCTGGTCAGCTGCCCAAACATCTCCGCTCTCACAACGCCTCGCATTTCCCTTATGTGAACAACGCTAGTCTTTGAATTTACCACTCCCCATACCTCTCTCTGCAATCGGATCAAAAATTTAATTAGAGAAACAATTAACCTAATAATTACGAGAAGCAAAAAATCGATGGGGGCGGCGGGGGGAGGGACTCACGGTGAACGAGTTTCCGGCGGAGAAGGAGAGCGATTGAGCGGAGCAGGTCCGGGAAGAGGAGCTCTTGGGGACTCTGGGGCTGGGGAGGGGCAGTTTGGGAATTTGGAGTGTTGAAGAAGGTGAGAAATGGCGGGAGACAACTGTCGAAAATTGTGCAGAGGCCTCCATGAGAGCTCAGCTGGAGATGGTGCAATTGTATTTTCGCCCGGATTCTTTTATCCGCTTTATTATCTGTTGATATTTCTATCTTATAAATGGCCGTTGCCGTTCCTGTGCATCGCGGCCTACGGTATTGTCCTACTCCCGTGTTCAAAAATAGATGGGTAATGATATACGCAGGCCAAATTAAACATTCAGCCACTTTTTTACCATGATTTTTTACCTTTTTACCATAACTATTTACCTTTTGTACTATTCCTACCCAATAAAAATAAAAAAATTAAATTGTTGTGCTCGTGCAAAAACATGCGAGCATTTCAACAGTGCTCATCTGATTTCACACGAGCACTGTTGAAATGCTCGCATGTTTTTGCACGAGCATCTTATAAATCAAAAAAAAAAAAAAAATAATAAATAAATAAATTAATCTGCTCGTGTAAAAACACACAAGCGGTTGAAAAGCGTTCGTGTGAAATCACACGAGCACTTTGCAACCGCTCGTGTGTTTTTACACGAGCAATTAAAAAAATAATAATAATAAAAATGCCTGCTCGTGTGGATTTACACGAGCACAGTGGATGCGCTCGTGTAAATTCACACGAGCAGGCCAACGTGTGATTTTTTTCGTTTTTTTTTTCCGGATTCGTAATCTACATAACAAGAGGATCGTAAAAACGTAAAAATTACCTCCGATCTGTTGACGATTTGCACGGGCTTTGCGAAAGAAAATCGAAAGGTTAAGAGAGTTTTGAGTTTTTTTACTTTGTTTTTTGAAGAATGGTAAAAAATGTGCCTGAATGTTTAATTTTGGCCTGCACAAATCATTTCAGAAAATAGAATTTGTGCTTTTCTTTTTTTCTTTTTTCTTAATTTAAATAATTTACAAACCGAATATTCTCTTTAATTACCGTTGCGTTTGAACCAAAGTCATAATATCCAACTGATTTTTGAAATATTAGATCAAACCACCCTTTTCGACCAAAGCTAAGCAAGATTAAATATTAATCACACGCTGATTACAATCGTTTATAAATTCCCAAGCAAGAACAGTAAAAAAATTCACTGAATTCCCCCATCACAAAACAACTGAAGTAAGCCTTCAGCACCACATTACCCCGACAACCGGGGCAATAACTCGAAATCGAAGAATCTAATTAAAACACAACACGTTGCAACAAACGGCGAAATAGGTTAATCACCTAACGAAGAGAAAAAGGAAAAAAAAAAAAACTCGTGTTCATCCATATATATGATTCCATGGATCGATCTTCACCTCCAAACCTCCACCCTTTCCACGCGTGAATTCACACGGCTAATAATGCTCGGTTCCTTCATCTTTTCTCCACTTTTTGTCGTACCGTGTAGAATATTTTCGATTGAGCTTAAAAAACCTCGATCGCCATCATTGTTAATGCCCATTCTTGATTCTTCACCTCGCGGAGAATCATTACTCGAGCTGCTATTCTCACCCGACTGTGACTCACCACTCACTTCATTAGTCTTCAAAATACTAAAACGACCGTCTTCATTCGGAGGCTCCGATTCCATCTTCGGACCCTCTTCGACCAAACAATCCTGCTCTCTTTCTCTCAAGGTTTTCACTATCAGAGTCTTTAGAAAGTTCATCACTTGTACCGCGTGCATCAGTGCCGTCAGAGGATCCGACATCTGAAAAATCAATCAATAAAATATCTTCGAAACCAAACACAAGATAAATTTTTAAAAATAAATTTAATAAAAAGAATTACCTGAGTCATGTTAGGTGCAAAAACCATAGCGATATTTCGCGGGTTCATTTTATTGAAATTATCCAATTGGGCAACATCGGTCATGAGATTGACCGCCCAATTCAAGAGTGCAGATTCTGTGGGCGGGAGTTGACTCACGAGACCACTGCATTCGTCTTCCGATTGAGACTCCATTATCTGCTCGGGTGGCAGAGTATCCAATATTCCACCACTAGGTAGTTCTCTAAACCAAGCCTACAAATAATTAATCGAATTAATAATTTTAATATTAATAAAAAAGGGCTTATCATGAATAAGTACCTTGATTAGGCCGGCTAAACAATGAACGTCGATGTCGTCTGGAATCACTCCGTTGTTTAGTTGCTCCCGAACGAACTCTTCTTGGCCATTCTCTGGATTAATTCTGAAGATTCCTTCCGACTGCGCAAAATTCAAGGAAGTTACATAATTTATTATTATTATTAATTTTCTTTTATTTTTTGTATGTACATTATATTAAAATTTAAAGATTAAGTTACCTGCAAGCCACCCTGCAAATACAAGCGCCTCTGCATCATGAGTAGTATAGTCGGTACACAATTACCCCTGGAATCGAAAGAAAGCTGCATCGACTCTGTCGAAACTCCGAAAACTCTCGTGCTACATATCAAAAATACATAACACAACAAATTACAAACATAATTTTCAGGACCTTACCTTAAAAATATCAAGAAACCATGTAAGAAATTCCTTAACCCCCTACCTAATCCCGTAAACTACCGAGTAGCTCCGTGATTAGAGTCAATAATAAATAAATAAATAATAGTGAAAATAAACCTGGCACTAGGGGGTATTGTAGGAACATGAGGCTCAAACTCAAGGGGTAGTCCAAGAAAGCCGTTGAATCGGTCGAAGGTGACGTGAGCAACATGCCTTACATTTGTAGGGCAACCAATCTCCATCACCTTGTTGTTATTTTCAACCCCACAATTCTCTGCACTTGTATTATTCGTACAAGGCCCCACCAAAGAATTCCTTAAGACAGTAACCAAAACCGCCAAAACAGATATTCGATCGTCTTCTTCTTCTTCGACTTCTTGGTGTAATATTTCTCTAGTGGTGTAATTTCTCCCGTACAACGATACAGGAGAGGTACTACTACTACTACTACTGATACGACTACTACTGTTGATAACTAGAGGCTCGTGATTAAGATAAGTTTGTTGGTGAAAATCATCATTGTTGTTTGTCGTAGGTGTCGAACAGTTGATGGATCTTGACGATGAAGCCAGTATTATATCTGTCATTCTTTTTTTTCTTTTTTGAAAGAATGGAGCAGTGTGTGTTGTGTGTTTTTTATGATGGTTTAGGTGGATTAGTGGATTCTTGAAGAAGAAGAAGATGAACAATGTAGTAGTTGTTGTTGTGGAGTAGAGTTTGGTACAAGTAAAGGGTTTGTGGAAGTTGAGAAATGTACATCATCTTCCCTATTATATATATTTTGCTTTATCTATACTTTCCTCATTGACTCCTCTAACGTACATTTTTTCACACTCTCACTGCGTGTGTGTGTGTGTGTGTGTGAGAGAGAGAGAGAGAGAGAGAGAGAGAGAGAGAGAGGTGCAAATGGAAGGAGTAATTATGATTAGTAGCATTACAACATTTTAATTTTAATGCACCCCAAAGTTAGGCTATGATATTATGATTACACTTTATGTACAGTAGAGGCATGGGATGTGAAAAATGTATTTAATATAGGTAACTTGATAATAAAGGATTGAGAGGCTTAATTATGACAGCTCTGCTATTGTCTTACTTATTATAGTATTATTAGTTTATTGCATTTATCCCTACTTTCATCATGCCTAACCATAACATATAAAAAATTTTGAAAAATTATATGAATAGAAATATGCCTGCAAATGAGCTGCGCACTAAAGACACCAGTGGCCAACATAATTGCCACTATTTGGTGGCCAGCTGATAAATATTTCTACAATTATTTCTTTCTTATCAGGTAAATAGGAATCCTCATTTAAGGTTGTTTTTGTCCTGTTAAACACACACCTAAACCTTAAACAATCCTAACGACAAAATAATGTGCTAATATGAGGACTAACGAGCAAATAATTGTCCTAGTCCTAGTTTGGTGGTCTATATAAGATTAAATAATTTAATAAAAACTCAATTATTTTTTCGATCCCGGTGACGTCCAACAATAATATTTGCGGATCGATCCGACAAATTATTAACATCAAACAAAGTCTAATTATTTAGTTAATCATGGGTAATCTTCCCAACCAAACGAGACTCGGGTGTGCTCTTTTACCGTTTTCCAATAATAAACATAAAAAAAGGTGTTGCAATTAGAATGAAATGAAGAAACAAAAAGAAAGGACTGTAACGGATGGATGGGAGAGAGGAAAAGGCAAAAGTGAAGGGTTCAGTTTTCTAAGGAATGAGAAAACACTCCCCAGTTCCATTATGTGGCCGTTGTGAGTGTTTTTTAAACTGTTCAAAATTTAAACTCAATTTGGCGGCCAATTCCCATAATAATAAGAAGATCATCTTTTGCTAATCTTATTAACATATATAAATAATAAATATTCTTGTTTATTATAAATTGTTGTTGAATTTAATAAACATTTATTTATTACACTGAAGCCAATTTTTTCAAGTATGTTCGTCATTTTTTTTAAAATTTAGTTTATGTTTACATCTTTGTTAAACGAGGAACTTCGGAGATCCTGAATGCTTTTACAGGTATTCATAAAAAGAATTATGTTAGTAATATATGCTGAATTAAATCCAGGACCGCAGACAGCCGCCTCATACGCTAACATTTCAAATGATTACGTTGGATACGAACGATTCAGACAAGGCTACCAATCAAGAAATGTGACCAACAACCGGTCATAAACAGTGAAAAACTACCACATCAAAGATAATAATCCGAGACTAAAAATTAGATTGAATCAATACATATACAATCATTGAGCTCTAGCGACTGGCTCGAGAGCTTCAACCGTAACTACACTGTTTCCCCTGATGACCTACGATACAAAAAATGGGTGTATTAAAACAATCGTGTATTAATTGAAATTTACGGAAATTTAATATGCATCAAAAAGAAAAAAAAAAGGACTCACCACCATGCCTATATCAGTTTTCTCATTTCCATTGACTTCGACGGTGTTGTCCACCACCAGATTCATAAACTGATCGAATCCACGAAGGGTTCCAACCACCATACGATTGGCATTAAGTTTTACTGAAAATACGTCATCAAACAAGTTTATCAATAATAATAATAACGGTGATGATAATAATTAAAACAATTAAAGCTTCTTTCCAACGCGGGACAGCTTTGCATTTTTGTAAATAAATACAAGAGGGAACAATATGCAGAGGATAATTGTAGTTAAACTGCTCTATTAATATTCGGAAAAACATATTAGCAACCAGTTGCCATTGGAAAAAAATGGCTGCATCTGAAAAAGCCTCCAATAATTGATGCTCTGTGGTAGGTTCCGAAAATTCAACTAACTGCGTTAAGTTATTTAGGAACAAAATGTTCCAACAGCCTTTCGGAAATCGGTTACGGTTATTTACGGAACTAAACCTGATTACATATAGAACAGAGGATAAAAAATGTTTTAGATTTAGGCCTCGTTTGGTTGCCAAGATAAGATTAAATAATCTAATGGAAATCCAAATATTTTATCGTACCTCAGGACGTTCAACAAAAAAGCTCCCTAAAAGGCAAGATAATAAGTGCGAGTCGACCCGGCAAGTTATTGGGGATACCAAAATTCGAACAAAGTCCAATTATTTAGTTAATAATGGTTAATCTCCCCAACCAAACGAGGCCTTACGATACAAGAACTAGAAAGAAATCTACTATCAAAGTAAACTAAAGAACACATCATCACTTCCGCATTTCTATGAAAAGCAGACGAATACAAACTGAACCAAAGTTCGCCTTACAAAACTATACGGAATGTTTATACGGCAGTCGACTATACGGAATTTTTAGTTTTCTCCAGCTCCATATACTTCCATTATCAATCCTATCTCCAACTCCTATGATTATAGGTTTTATTTTCAACTTGTTCAGATACGAATACGGGAAATCGGTAGGTTCGAAAAAATTGCAGGGATAACAAAATCATGCACCAAAATCAACAACTGAAGAGGAAACATGAAATTTTCAATCTCGTAATCAGGAAAAGCAATGCAATACGAAAATCATGTAATCCAAAAAGGCAAATGGATGATAAGGAACTTACTTTGTAGCTTCTTGTCCATGTATCTGTCATTCACAAAAAAATGGGGAAAAAGAACAAAAAAAAACAAAATTAAATAATTACAGTTAATCATAAACAATCTACACTGTAAGTAAAAATTATTTGGAGATAAAACGTACTTCTTGAGATCCGGAGGCTGCCCTGATCTGCTCATAGCAAAATTCTTAAAAAAAAATTCCGACAATGGGGATTCTGTTCTGGGTTTATCGCTCTTCAGAAACCCTAGAAATTATGGTGGAAGAAGAAAATTATGGTGGAAGAAGATTTGAATTTCAATTTTCAGATAAATTAATTAATGGGCTGAATTACTTGGGCCCTTAATTTGTGTGCAGCCTTAAATGACTGCTAAATGGGCTAATCTTAATTTCTGCAATCCATAAAATTGATTTTATTTATTTATTTATTTATTTCAGGTTTGCTTTTGATAAATAATTGTTTTTCTTCATTTGGAGCTTCTTTACCAAATTTCTAGAAGGTGGCTTCCGTAAATCAAGTACAAGTACAATGAGTACGTGCCAACCTTTTCAATCAAGAATTTTGTTACCATAAATCTGTATTTTATTAAATTTATAAACTATTAGAATATGAATAAAATAATTAATTTAATTTGACACTGACTTAGATAGAAAAAAGAATGTTTGGTTGAAACCAACTTGCACGGCTCGTCTTATAGTGAATGGAATTATATAATGTCAACCATTCCATTTCAAAAAATTCCAACCAATAATTGACTAGTGACTAATTGTTACCCCTAAATATGTTGACAATTGTAAAAATCGTAAATGCATATATATATATATATATATAAATCAAAGATTTTGCCGACTTTGCTTACTTATCTTCCAATCGCATATGCCCGGCCCCCTCTATTTTTAGTGTTTTTTTCTCTTCATGGGTCACCACTCACCACTCTTGAGGGAGAAAAAAAAAAAGTTGGTACTTTGACTAAGTTAGGTTTTTCTTAAATAAGTATTTTCGAATTATTTTTATTTTATGTGGCACTGATACGACGAAATGGAGAAACGGACACAGGAAACCTAAATTGGATCTGGGAACATAGGGAAATGTGTAAATATAAAAAATATAGAGGTGCATTCATAATTTCTGAAAAATATTATAAAATTATCATCAATTATATATTTGTATTACAAAATATATACAATTTACAAGTTTCAATCTGAATTATTATTTCACGAATTACATTTGGGGCATATATATTTATTTTAGTATGGAATTTGCATCTGCGGAAAATATTAGAATACCACTGTCCGTGAAAAAGAGACACAAGATTTAAGATTTTTAAGATTTTTATACGCGTATGCAATTTCGAGTTTGTATTTGAAATGAGTTTTGGTTTTTTTTTTTTTTTTTTTTTTTGGAAACGTGTTCTATTTTTTCATTATTACCAGAAACAACCCTGAAACTTTCAAATTTTATAGAAACAGCCTTGAAACATTTCGAGACGTCGAAACCAGTGTGGGTATAAGTTTACGTGCATTGTAGTTTTTATTTGATTTTTCATTTTTCTATTAGTTTTGTCACTTTTTATTTAATATTATCCACCATTTTCAGCCGACCACCAAACACAGCTTCTGTTCCTGCCTCAACTAGAGAGAGGTGGGTGTAATGAGGAATTTCAATCTTAGAATATGCTCTTTTGTTTTGTTCAATTATTGGGCAGTTATAACCAACCATAAGTTTATGTTTTACTTCTCAAATAAAAATTAAGGTTTAAGAAATATTATTGTAATCATATACTAATAAATAATAATTATTGGGGTCAACCCCTAACTATTGATGAGTCAAAGTAAATGGAAGGCCATGCCCTTGAGAGAGAGACATATAATCAACCACACGTATATATGAGTATGACAATGTCTGAAATTTTGAATTTGGAAAAATATATCTTAATACTCAAAACTTGAACCCCATACGAGAGCTATTCTTAAGATGTCAAGTCACTTCCTCGTCCATTAACAAGGCGAGTCTGATCTTAGATACTCGGACATAGCATCGTATAGTTGAGAAAGGCTGCTCTTAGTTGAGCTAGTTTCCCACAAGCTAAGCAAGGAGAGCAGCAATCGTCTTCATGCCATCTTCATTCAGTTGAATGCCGTCTTCTGCATAGGATAGGATTACTACTAAGATAAGAGCGCATTCTTCCTTCAAAGAGAGCTCTCTTTTGTGCTGGAGAATAGATGGCGTCAAACGGTGCTAACATTCCTCTTCCATTGCACAACCCTTGGGCTTCCTCAATTGAGTATCCCATTACTAGCATCATTCGAAGAGCTTTCGCATCGTATACCTTAAGCTTAACTATGAGTAAAGCTCCTTTGTGTCAGCTAACTTCCCATCTCCTT
>NW_012193138.1:1879582-1935116 GCF_000504015.1 Erythranthe guttata
TATCTCACCCTTTGATCAAGATTTTGCTGGAGAAGGCCTCTAATGAGTTTGGATTTGATCAGAGAAACGGTCTCGTTTTTCCCTGTAGCGTCGGTGCATTCCAAGAAGTGATTAGTGCTGTCGAATGCTGCCATGGCAGATTTGATTTTGGAGCTTTGGTAGAGGAGTTTATTTAGACAACTACTTTTACAGAATTATATTTAGAGTTGTTTTCAGTTCTCTTATTACGAGAGTTCATTTAGGGTGCATTTGGATACGATGATTTGATGCATGAATTTCAAATCCATTCGACTTGTTTCGATTTGACAAGGAATTCCAAATCCCTACTCTCTCTCTCTCTCTCTCTCTCTCTCTCTCTCTCTCTCTCTCTCTCTCTCTCACACACACACACACACACACACACACACACACACACACACATAGCTGAAGAAGGGCTACAGCCTTTTTATTACCCAACAAAAGTTGTAGTAGAAATGTAAGTTTAATGAAAGATCTAACAGAACTACCACATTTCAAGAACAAGGGTTATAAAATTATTATTAAAAAAAGAAAAACCTGCATCAAGTAGCCCCATCCAAAAGAATCCTTTTCATATCATCGATAAGCTCTTGCATCTGCTCCCTCGAATGCAAAGGGAACGGAAATACGCAGGCGCAATCCAATGCACCATCTCTAATCGTATCAAAAATCGCGATAGACGGGCCTATACCGTGGACCGAGGCACACCCAATAAAATCCTCCAATCCAATAGCCTGGTGCAGTTTGTTTGACTGATGGATCATTCGGTCCTCAAAGACGGATATTAATGAAGTTCTGAGCGATGCTGACGGTGTTAATGAAGGGTTCTCAATCGCCCTGCACATCAAGAAGTTCAGATCAGCCATGTCTGAGAAATGCTTCTTGTAGCTTTTCGAATTCTCGAACGATGAATGGATTCTTTCTGCCAACTCCCACAATTTTTCCCCGCCTTCTATGTCGTGCGTGTTGAGAATTGCAGAGTGATAAAATCCTGCAATCATGAGATTTTTAGTCAATTTGGAGTTAACCCGATTATTCTTTTAGCCCTGTCAGCGAATAATCGAGCAAATTTCCTCACGAGTTCCTAGTTTGCCGGTACTTCTGTGATAGTGAACCTAATCTAAGTGGTAATTATAGGATGTGGTGGTGAGCACTGAACGAGTTGTGTCGAGAACCACAAAATCATTTTTTCAAGATTCGGCATGAACTTTCTGAAACGTCCACCCTTAAACAAGATTTAATGCACACAAACGAGAGTGAAGCTCGATTAATTCAACAGAAACATACCAACATGGTGGCTGCTAAGCGCTGGATCAAGAATCGAACGGCAGTCCATGAGTGTTACAACTGCGTACTTTTCCCATTGGTCGTAAGGAACCCTTTTCGATGAATGAGAGGCAATTACTCCAGCTGCAGCTAAAATCCCACTCAGTTTTATCCCATTCTTGTCGCAACTCTGCCAAAAGTTAGTGCCGAAACTGAAGTCATAATAGTGCAAGAAATAGTTGTTATGCATTCGATACAAAAACAGATAACCAACTGTAGCTGAACTTATAATCCTGAAGAAATCACATAATTACAGAGAGAAAGATCTCGATATCAAGCTGGTTTAACGAAGGCTGGCTGCAGTATATTCGCTTTGAAATCGAAGCTTTTTACCACGCAAGGCAGTATTCAGGTTCAGTAAGCACCAAGACAAGAACAAAGCTTATTAAGTCTTTCCTGATCTCATCCAGACTGAAAACTAGAAACTCAACGAACATATGACATCCTTAAAAGAACTAATCGAACATAGCTAATGGTACAAAAACATTATCATAGTTAAACGAAACAGGCTGCTCAAGCAACCGAATATAACCAGGAAATGAAGTAACTCTATCGCCTGAACCGGTTAACTATTCTATTTCTTTTAACCATCTTCGAAAAAATAATACAGCAACTGTCTCATCGTTGATGCACCTAATCATGCTCGTTTCTTCGTTCTACTTTTAAGTAAAACCAAACACATTACAGTTAACCAGTGATGGAACACTACCAAGATTCAAGAACTATGACCAGAACATAAACAAAAGATTCGCAAGAAATTGGCATACAGATAGAATCCGACGAGTGTCTTCCGCATTCATCTTCAACCTAACGACACGCGACAATCGGGGCGAAACCGTATCCTTAAAATCCAAATTCGACAGCCTCAAAGAATTCAAAGAGTACCCCAACATATCCACACCTCGAGCCCAAAAGGGTTTACTCCCCTGCCCAGAAGGAAAGTATTCCTCAATCCCCAAACTAACCTCCGCATCTTTTCCTTTTTCCATTGCTACCCCTTCCTCCTCCTCCACCATCACCCCCAATAGCCCCTTGAGCAATGCCACCGCCGATGTTCTGTCACAGGCTGACGTGTGCAGCCTAAGGGCAACAACCCATTTATCATCCTCCAGAGTGTACAAGCTGGCGAAGAAAACATCGGTGTCCGATAAAGGGTCGGGATTCTGCCACGAGTTGTTGTTCAGTTCGTGTTCGAGGATGAGGTGGAAGTGGGAGACGGAGGCAGAGGCGTAATCGTCGGGGAAATTGGTCCGGAGAATCTGGGACGTTGATTGAGATCGAACGGCTGGATTTGGATGTGGGGGTTTGGGGGGATGACGTAGGTGAAAGAGTTGGCGACGGGATCGAAGTGGAGTTTGGAGTTGAGGATCGGGTGGGACATTTGGAGTTTCTGGAGGGCGTTTTGGAGAAATTGGGTGTCGGCTGGCTTCGACAGTAGGATGGTGAGAACGGTTATGCCGGTGCCGCCGGGCACCGCCTTGCACCAGCTGAGCTCGGTGGCGCCGGCGGGTCGGATTTTGGGCTGGGTCCCATTATCAGAGTCCGACGAAAGGGACATTGTTGTGTGGGAGTGAATTCTTTCTGAGTGTGATGGCTTTGTTGGCAAATTATATCTTGATAAGATTGATAAGATGATGATGATGATGATGGCGATGGCGATGTTTCAGATATGAAAAGAGAGACGACGACACTGAGTTCAGTGTTTGGTGAGTTGGCAATTACCAACATAAACTCGTGTTATTTACAAAAATATTATAAATTCGACGGGTAAAATTCATTTTCGTCCCTGACCTTTGCATTCAAAAGCAAAATCGTCCCTGTGGTTTTAATTTCCTTCAATTTCGTCCCTGCAGATCAATTTATCCGCCAAAATTCTCATTTTTTCATAAAATTCCCACACTACCCTTGTAAATAAGCGGGGTTTTGTTAGGGTTTTATTCCTCTCTTCACAGCCTGTGTTTATCCCAAATCATGGGAGCAAATCCCCAAATACTTTGAAAAAAAAAAATCCGTCAAAAATTTCAGAATAAAATATTGTAGCTTCATAGCAATTTGTCTACACCCCTCCACTTCGACACTTCAGAGGTAAGATTTGCTTTGATTTTCAGGTTCTATCCTCTTATGTCAGTTGGTTCATAAGTGATTTAAGTGAGATTTTTTTTGCATATTATTACTATTTTCTTGTTCTATATGAATGGGATATGATAAATACATAATCTTAAATCTATTTACTGCAGAAAATGCGATTTAGTTTGGGTATTAGTTTTTTGGGAAAAAACTATTCTCTGCGGAATTTGGAAAGCAACGGCTATGACTACTTATCTTTGTTGAGTGATGTTTGTGGGACTGCAACAGGGCATAGAAAAAAATGGTTGAGTGAATTGGTAGTAGTAGAAGGTGTTTTGCCTGATACAGGAGATAAATTTGCAATCCACAGTGATGAAGACATAAGCAATTTAATTGGAGTATATATTGCTTTAGGATTGGAGGATGTTGCTGTTTGTTTAAGTGTAAGCAAAAATCGATGTGCCACAGATTTGGTTGATGCTGAAAATATTGGTGGTAGCTCTAGTGCCACACAAATTGAAGAGTCTGGCCTTATTCTAGCAAACATCGTGGAGACTAATGAGTCAGATGAAGAGGGGAGCATTGACATTGAAGAAATTGCTGAATGGAGTGATTCTGAATTCGAGAAAGATGATGGGCATGCTGATGCAGGTGATGAGAGAGCTCCTATTCATTATGAATCTGATTCAGAGAGTGATGATTTGAGTGACTACAACTCAGATAGGGACCAATCAGTTTACCATAATGATGAAGATTTGCAACTTATGGTTCCAGTAGCACCTTTGAGTGATGCCATGGAAGGTGAATACTTTGAACTAAATAAAGATTTAAATGGAAATCAGATTGTGGTGCTAAAGGAAGGGCAAATATTTGACAATGTTCAACATTTTAAGGAGATTCTTGCCAAATACACAATACAAGAAGGTATTGTTTTGAAAAAACTCAAGAATGATAAGGTGAGAGTCACTGTAACTTGCATTACTGACAAGGACTGTGATTGGAGACTACATGCATCTACCTATGGTGATGGAGTAACATTCAAGATCAAAAATATAAAAGGAATTCATACTTGTGTCAGAAAATTGAAGTGTAGTGGAGCAACAGCTAAATGGATTGCAGCTGAGTTCAAAGAAGAATACAAGAGTAATCCAAACAAATCAGTAGAGGAACTTGACAATGCTTTAAGGTCAAAGTTTGGAGTCCATGCTAATACAAGCAAATTGTTTAGGGCAAGAAATATTGCAATGCAAGCAGCCTTAGGAGATCATGAAACTAGCTATGCTAATATTCCAAGATACATTGCTGCACTCAAGGAATCAAATAATGGAGCTTTTGTGAAACTGAAGTGCCAAGGTTTGGACATTACCAATCCACATTGTAGCCCACAGTTTGAGAGACTTTTTATAAGTTTTGAAGCACAGTATAAGGGTTATATCCAAGGTTGTAGACCTTTTATTGGAGTTGATGGATGTTTTCTAAAAGGGCCATTCAAAGGTGAATTATTTACTGCAGTAACCTTAGATGCCAATTCTGGAATTTTCCTATAGCAGGTATTAGTTTTAATATACTTAATTTATGTATTATTTTAATTTACTTTACATTGACTTTAATGGTGTGTGGATTTATTTTTGTTCAATTCCAGTCATGATTTGTGAAGGAGAAAGTGAAGACAGTTGGAATTACTTCTTTGATTGCCTGAGTACTTACTTGCAAGATCAGAGGGTTATCACTTTCATGAGTGATAGACAAAAGGGATTGAAGAAAGCAGTGAAGTCCATTTTTCCAGTCTTAAGACAGAGATATTGTGCAAGGCATTTATATGCAAATTTCAGAGCCAAATTTCCAGGCCCGAAATTGAGAAAACTCTTTTGGATTGCTGTGAATGCTTGTACAGAAGAAGACTTTCAAGATGCAATGAACTCAATCAAAGCAGCTGATTTTGGAGCACACAAGTGGTTGATAGAAACTTGTAAAGAAGATCCAAGTACTTGGTCAAAACATGGATTTGATAGAATTACAAAGGTTGATCATGTTACAAATAACATGACAGAATCATTCAACGCTTGGATGGGGAAAATGAGACAAAAACCAGTGATATCTATGTTGGAATGGTATAGGACAAAGGTCATGAAGAGGTTTTTTACTAGGCAACAAAAGGCACTGAGTTGGCAGACTAGGTTACCCCCTAATGTGAATGCAAAGGTTGAAAAAAATCAAAGACAAGGAAGAAAATTTTTGGCAATTCCTGCTTCTGAGTACTTGTTTGAAGTCTATGATGACAAGAAATATATTATCAATCTCAGAGAGAAGACTTGTCAATGCAATGAGTGGCAAGTGTGTGGAGTGCCATGTAAACATGCAATGAGTTGCATTTTGTACATGAGATATGATCCAGTAGACTATGTCAGCCCTTATTTGACTACAGAAGCTTATTTGAGAACCTACAGTGGTATGATCAATGCTATTCCTGATGAGTCTAAATGGCCAACCAACACTCAAATTCCTCCATTGAAGCCTCCAGTTCACAAGAGAAAAAATAGAGCATTTAAACAAGGAAGATTGCAAGTAAATAGAAGAAGAGAACTTAATGAGGCTCCTAAGGTACACAAAAGATCAGTTCATGTCACTTGCAAGGTTTGCAAAGAAGTTGGACATAACAAGAGGACTTGTAGAAGGAAGGATACAAATATTGTACCAATACAAGTGTCAAGGCAGTCCACTACAGTACAGGTATTATTTATTTCATTTTACATATTTCAGTCATTTTGATCATTCTAATTCTTTTTTTCTTTTATTAATTTGCAGGATCTTGGTTCTCAAATTTCAAGTGTAGATAATGGCAGAGGCTCTCAATCAAGGATTTAACTCATTTTGTCTTTAAGGTATCTGAACAAAGTATTTTTGAATTAGTGGTTTATCTTTATGGATCTCAGTTAGCTCACTTTGTCTTTAACTGAATTTGGCATATTTTGTTGTTAGTTTGATTTTTGTGGTCAAATGATTTTTGCTGGATATGATTAGCCTATTTTTGTGTTAGCTTGATTTTTGTAATCACATGGTTTTTATTGGATATGATTGAAATTGGACATGGCTCATTCTTTTGCTTTAATTTTGAAACCATTGCTTCGAAACATTACATTGGATTTATTGCTTCCAATATTTCATTGATGATTGCATTTACTACAATAATCAAAGAGTACTTGGACATTAATATTTGAACAATACAACAGAGGCTACAAGAGCAAAAATTGAGCATGTAAACAGACACATGTTAAATATGGTAATCATCTTAAGAACTTCCAAACTCATATAGCTAAATGTGGACTGTGTAGTGTTAGTTTCCATTGTGGCTAAAGGTGTTTTAGCAGTTGCTTGGTTGTTGTTGCTACTCATAGATATTTCTTCAGCACATGCTTGCAATGCTTCTTTCTTTACTTCATCTTCATCTGGCTCCCAAAATGTGTAGAAATTACACTTCTTGGTGTAACAATGAAAATAGAGTTTGTGGGGATTAAGTGTGGATTCTGATATTTTAACTGCAGCCTTCCTTCCACAGAAACAAATTCGATTTTTGAACTTGATAGCTTCTCCATTAATGCTGCTGTTGTCAGTTGAATTTGAAGAAGGCATTTTTTATTCCCAGAGATTTGGTATAGAAATGGATTTTTTTTGGTTTTTTTTCCCCTGTTTTTTAGTGTAATTCATGGATTTTATACAGCTTTTTTTTTTTGTCCTATACCTAACGGTCGAATTTCAAACGGTCATTTAAAAAAGGTGGGTTGTTGGCTGTAATTCATTTTAGTCCCTCAAGTTTTGTAAGGGTAGTGTGGGGATTTTATGAAAAAATGAGAATTTTGGCGGATAAATTGATCTGCAGGGACGAAATTGAAGGAAATTAAAACCACAGGGACGATTTTGCTTTTGAATGCAAAGGTCAGGGACGAAAATGAATTTTACCCTAAATTCGACATAACTTTTTATTATATTTCAATATGGAAGGCCCAAATTTATAATATATTTCAATATTATAAATTCGATTATTATATTTCAATATGGAAGGCCCATCCAATAAGGATTCCATGTCTTTGGGCTTTTTATTTTTTTTAAGTACAATTTCGATTTTAATTTTCTATTCAATTTTAATATTTAAAAACATTCAAAAAATTAAATGCAATCTCGGTCGGCCGTCGTTCCTGTAATACCCAACGTAGCAGCTTTGACGGTCAAGTGAGAAAGATGAATTTTTAGATGCACGTTCCATTAGGCTTTTAGGTCAAAACAAGCATCGGTTCGCTTAGAACCCCGACCCGAGCTAGGTCGTTTCATAGCGTCTCACATACAACTTTACCTCGCATTGTTGTGCAATGCGATGTGAGAGTAAGACGTTTTTCTCCTCGCTAGGGTTTCTATCTTTAGACTGTCCTTGTCATGCATACTTTATATGTATAATTAGTCTTAATTATTTATTATCGGGGCGACGAGATAGTACATATGATCAATTTCCTCGCCTAAGATTTGGGTTGGCATCTTTTCCTAATCGTACATTTCGATTTGCTGCATAGAAGCAATCTTTGCACCTCCCCATTTATATCTCTTATAACCTACATTATAACTATATTCTGATATGTTTGCTAGCTCTCCCTTATCCTCTAATATTCATCTTTAATTTTGTCAACTTCTTTCCGATAATATATATCCATTATTGCAATTACTATGGTAATTGTATACGTTCTCTTTCTTCTTTTTATTTTATTCTTTTTCCATAATTCCTTAAAGAAACAAACACTTTGTCCGATCGATCTAAGTAATTCATGCAATATTTATTTGGCAGGAGGCCGAGAATCATATTGGCGATACCAAATATGAAGAGGTCACTCGACCCTTTTTTTTTTTGTTCTTGTAATTAATAGTTATGATTTCATTACCTGAAACTGAATATTAATAATTTGTATCATCATATATGTAATTAATTAATCCGATCCAGGAATACGTAGAAAATTCGCGAGGGTTGAAACTTTTCACGTGCAGATGGTCTCCTGCGAAAACTGAGCCAAAAGCTTTGATCTTCTTGTGCCATGGATATGGCATGGAGTGTAGCATCACAATGAAAGGTCAGCCACACTAATTAATTCATAATTAGTTATATACCCATCATTGTTTTATTACTTTTTTTAGATTATGGAGGTACGATGATTATTTAAATTTAATCCGTTCGACTAATTAAGTAATTAATTAAATAATCGATCGGAACACAGGTTGTGCTTCTCGATTGGTAATTAGGGCAGGATACGAGGTTCATGGAATCGACTGCGAAGGCCATGGAAAGTCCTCTGGTCTGCATGGATTAATTCCAAACTTTGATCATCTTGTTGACGATTTATCCCAACACTTCACAAGTATTTCTGGTAAATCATTAAATTCCTTTTAATTCTGATTTTATTTAATCATTTGGTCTTTGAAATACTAAAAAAAATGTCTGTAATAATCTTCTTTAGAAAAAATAAAATTGATCTTACGACCTAATTGAGCGAATACGTGTACATTAGCTTTTTATAATCATGCATCGAAAACTTAAACAACGATCATGCACAAATAAGTGAAAATGTTGATATTATAATATAGACGATGCATTTCACTAATATATAACAACTTAAGAATTTGATTGAAATAGTCATTCAACACATGGTATCAAATGAAAGACAGATCGCCGAATTAAATAAAATGTCGTTTAATTTTATGTATGTGGACGAGAATAAACATATATACACCGGTCCCAATAATTAACCTGACTAGTCACTTGTTGGACGGTTATAACTTGTACGATCGACTTGTCATGAATAATCATGATCATGTGCTCGATCGACAAATATTTATTAATAAACCCCACCCAACCCCATGCATGCATTAATTCATGGTTGGCATATGATTAATTATATATGACATTTTATTTTTAATTTATTTTCTGAAGTTAATTATATATATGTTGATTTGATTGAATATAATGCAGAAAGGAATGAGAATAGGAAAAAGATGCGAATAATAATGGGAGAATCAATGGGAGGGGCCATGGCTCTACTTCTGCACAGGAAGAAACCAGATTACTGGGACGCCGCTGTACTAATTGCTCCCATGTGTAAGGTCTGTCTAAATTATTACATTAATTAAATTCTTAATCAAATCAGTAATTAACGTTAATAAGAAAGTAATCCAGATTGCTGATGAGATGAAACCAAACCCATTGGTTATAAGAGCTTTGACTAGTTCTCTGGCACGCATCATTCCCACGTGGAAAATTACTCCAACTCCTGACATAGTTGACCTTGCCTTCAGGGACCCCTCTGTAAGAAACCAGGTAATTAATTAATTATTTATTTAATGGACCCATCTTCTAATTTCATAAACAAAGCTAATTAGATAACCAATTTTTGGATTCTTCTGCTAAAAAAAACTACCCATAGGATATTTTTTATAATAAAAATATAATACGATGGATTTTTGGTAATTAAAGTAAAGATAAGGGAGCAAATTGCAATTAATAAACACTTGGTGAATTTTGAAAATAGTATTACTGCATGTAAATGGTGACATGCATGCAGGTGAGATCCAATCCATACACATACAAAGGCCGACCGCGCCTGCAAACTAGCTACCAATTGTATGCAGCCAGCATGGATTTAGAGAAAAGGCTCCAAGAGGTCACCATTTATTATTTTATTTTTATTATATATTCAGATATATTTAAATATCAATAGGAGAAAATACAAATTTCATCGCTCAGGTTTTCACCGATTTCACATTTAGTCCTTCATATTTCAAAAAATCAACACTTTCGGTCATTTCAGTCAATTTTCTCTTATTAGTAATGAATCAAGCATTGTGTCCAAGTCCAACAATGTCTTAACTGGCGGAGTACCGTTAAATTGACATAAATGATAAAAAATGTTAAATTATTGAAATATATATGAGGGACCAAATGTGTTTTTTTGTGAACATGAGGGACCAAATATGAAATCGGTGCAAACTTTAGGAATAAAAACTGTAATTCGCCTTTTGGTACATGTATTTAGGTTTTTCTGCCGTTCATAGTTCTGCACGGAGAAGATGATAAGGTGACGGATCCAACGGTGAGCGAAACATTGTACAACTCAGCAAGCGCGGTGGACAAGACATTGAAGCTGTACCCACAAATGTGGCACTCTTTGTCGTACGGCGAGCTGCCGGAAAATCTAGAAACAGTGTTTTCCGACATACTCAACTGGTTGGAAGATAGAGTTTTAGCCGCCCGAAGTGCAAAGTCTGAAGAGCAGCTAAAAGCTTCCTAATCATCACTCTTCATTCTCCAATTAACAAATTATAGAATATTGAAATGAATTTTCCCTTTTTTTTTTATATTATTTTGAAATGCAAATTAAAATGAGAAAATTATATTTTCACCCCTCAAGTTTGCACCGATTTCATATTTGATCCCCGTATTAAAAAAAAAAACATTTGATCCTTCATGTTTCAATAATTTACACTTTTAGTCATCTCCGTCAATTTACCGTTAGTCCTTCAGTTAAGGCAGTGATGGCCACAAATTTGATTCTGTTAGTTAACGGAAAATTAACGAAAATGACTAAAAACGTTGCATGTTTTAAACATGAGGGACTTCTTATGCATGTGTTTTTTGTGAACATAAGGGACCAAATATGAAATCAAAGCAAACTTGAGGATTAAAACCGTATTTTTCCCAAATTGAAATATACGGCTAACCCTAAAATACTGGAAACTGATTGGATCAATACATATAGCTTATATATTATAGCTTAATAGTACGTAAACAATAATATTCAATAATTAATAGACGCTAATTATTAATCAAATCTTAATAAGTTCCATCAATCAGAATCCGTTTCATACGGTCAACGAGGTCATTCATCTGCTCCCTCGAGTGCAGCGGCGACGGATAAACGCACGCGCAGTCGAGCTCCCCGTCTCGAACGGTGTCGAACATTGCAATGGAGGGGCCCACGCCGTGTGTGGAGGCGCACCCCACGTAGTCCTCCACGCCTATCTTCTTCCGTATCTCGCCGGAGTTGTCGATCACCGGCTCCTCGAACACCGTCACCAGCGAAGTCCGTAGCGACGAAGATGGAGTCAGGCTCGGATTCTCCATTGCTTTGGACATGAGGAAGTTCAGATCTGCCATGTCGGAGAAATGCTTGTTGCTTTGCTTGTAACTCGCGAATGCCGTGTAGCAAGCCTTGGCCAGATCCCAGAAATTCTCCGTTCCGTTTACCGTGTGCGTGTTGAGTATTGCAGAGTGGTAGAAACCTAAGCTAACACAAATTTTTTTATTCTACATTTTAATTTAATTTTTTAAATGATAATAAAAAGAATTAGTTATTTATTTGGTCGTCGTACCGAAGTGATGAACGGAAAGAGGCGGTTCGAGAAGAGAGCGGCAATCGATGAGAGTAACGACGCCGTATTTCTTCTTGAGTTTGTGATCAGATGTGAGTTTAGTGGAATGTGCAGCAATCAATGCAGCAGCTGATAAAGCTCCACATAGTTTAATCCCTCTAAACTTGCATCCCTGCAATATAATTAATCCATGCACGTTATTAATAATTTGATGAATTAGTTTGGATTATTCATTTGTTCTGTGTTCACGTATAGTAATAAAATCATTATACAATTAAACCTCTATAAATTAATACAGTCGGAACGATTAATGGAAATTCTATTAATTTAGCGAATTATTAAATTATCAAGTTAATAATTTAACACATTTTCACCGAGTCGGGATCGAGAGAAACTATTATTTAATCGAGATTATTAATTTATCGAGGTTCTTTTACAGATGAACAGTTACAATAAATTTTCATTGACCTTTTCTTTTCTTTTGGAAAAGGTAGTTTTGTAATATTTAATGACTGGGGTCCTAATTGAATGGGGTTGAACGACCAACTTTTGATTTGACCTAAATATTTGTGCTAATTATATTAATTAGGGTATCTCCTGACAAAGTACTAGGTTTTATGTTTTATGCCTAACCAATTACACAGTTTTATGTTTCATATTCATTCAATGCATTTTGATGTTAGGTATCACCAATTAATTACAGTAACACAACCACCCCAACTTTTAGTAGCATTTTTTCAATCAAATCCTCAAAGTACTTGATTTATTTGACCATACTTCAATACTCTGTTCCCTAGTACTATCTGTTTTTCTGTATGAAGTCTAATCACTATACTCCGTGATTTTCGGACCTTTAAGTTTTATAAAGTGTCGTTTAAGATAGATGCACACTGATTAGAAAATTAAATTATCATTAATATTGGGATAAAAATGGAAAAAAGTTAATTGCGCCTCCAGAGTTTAAAGCGACACTTAATATGATCAGAAACAATTGTAAAGCTAAAGTGGCACTTAAAAAGAAACATATGCGAAAAAAGATTTTCAGTTTGGAGCGGTTGATAGAGGCATGTTCGATCATAATTTCCAATATTCTTATCTTAATTAATTCCCAGCACGAAACTCGTGATTGTGCGTCAAACATCAGTCTCGATTTTTCGAGATATTTTGTTCGAAGAACGATTTTTATAATTTTGTCTAATGAAACATCTAAAACAAAATGTATATATATATCCAAAGCAATTATATATATAAAATAATAACAACGTTAAACAATTTAATGCAAGCATGGAATCAAAGTGTATGTATGTATATATTATATATACTTACAGCAAGAAGTAGGGCGGTATGATGTTTGGTGATTTGCAGTCTCACAAGCTGGGAAACCCTAGGGCGTTTAGAATTGTTGAAGGTCAAATTGGTAAGCCTAAGCGAGCTCACTGAATACCCCAACATGTCCCTACCATGACCCCATATTGTCTTCTTTGCCATTCCAATCGGTATCATATTTTCAATTCCCGTTTTACCCTCCCCTTCGTTCTTTATTACCTTCCCTATCCCACCATCGCCGCCGCCGCCCTCCACCACCACCGTCGTCTCCTCGGCCACCAGCTCCATTAACTCTCTGAGCAACGCCACCGCCGTCGTCCGGTCGCATACCGACGTGTGGAATCGCAAAACGACCACGGACTTCGCCGCCGCCGCCGCCACGTCATCCGACGGCGGCGCTTTGTACACGGTGGCAAGGATTACTTCGGCGCCGTCGGTCGGAAACGAACTGGGTTCCGACCAGTTGGTACTGTTCATCTCGTGCTCAAGCACTGAGTGGAGCGGAGAAAGGTCCGGGCTGTGATTGGTTATCAGCGGCGGCGCGTCGTGGAATTCGAGGTGGATTTTTGGGGCGGTGGGTGCGAGGAAAGAGAAGGACTTCGTGGTTGGGTTGTAATGGAGTTTGGAGCGGAGAAGAGGGTGGGATTTTTGGACCCTGTCGAGGATCTTGTCCAGGTCTGAGTTTTCCGGCGACAGTGATTTTGCCATTTGAAGTGCTAGCACGGTGATTCCGGTGCCGGAAGACACTGCACGGCACCAGTTTTGCTCTGTGTTGCCCAGAGCTCGAGGCGCCATGGTTTCCGACTTGTTGTTAGTGCCTGCAGTCATCTTTTGCAAATTCCGGCAATAGACACGGCGGCGGCTGCCGTGGTGTGTGGTGGCGATTAGAAAATAGGAAATATATGTAAAATACAATATCGATATTGAAGCTAAGCTCTAGAATATATATGAAAGGCAGCATGTACATCTTGATGTTGTGTGTATATATATATATATGAATATGAGTATTTTTATTTTTTCTTTTGCTTTTTTTTATAATAATTAATTTGTGAAAATTTACTTCAAAGTATGCAATTCAAATCATATTTAATTTATCAAATCAAAAGTCAATTCAGTCACATGACTTGTTTGTGTGCAATATTTTTATTTTTTTTTGTTTTTTTTTTTTATGAAAAAATATTTAATTGTTTAGCAAATTAATTAAACTAATGGTATCAACCCAAAATTTTAAACTGTACTAAAGAAATTAAATTATGAAGCTTAAAAAATGAAATTAGACTACTCCAAGAAAACACATGCATAGGACAGCTTTCTTGAGGTATTATTGTGAAATTAGTTTTACGTGTCGAAATTAGGTTGCCCATTCATATATAGAAATATTAATTAGTATGTATGGGACTTAAATTTGGCATGACAACAACAATATCCAAAAATGTACAATTTGTCCATTGGATGTTTGTGGTGTTATGAACCCTTTCAGACGTAATCACACCATATTCATAAATAACATTTATTATTATTACCTGCTTTCAGCATCGTTTAACGAAATGCCTACTGTCCGGGGAAGTTATATGCTGCTGCACCTGGTTATTTATACCGGGTGAAGTATTAGAACCATATATATAGTTGATTATTAATTAGAATAAACCTACTTCTAAGAAATATAAGCCATATCGACAACTATATATACCAACTTACGTTGAATTTTACATATCGAAGCACAAGGCGCATGTTTTATATTTTACCTGCCGACCTATTAAGTGTTGTTGTATGAATGTTCCTAATTTCAAGTTACTCATGCAATGTAGGTGGGCGCCATGTGCGCATTGATTTATCTCACAGTCTCCCCATATTTTTTTCATGTCTTTAATTTTTACTTCAATTCTGAGTTCTGTTCATTAATCTTTCTCTTTTTAATTAGTATGTGTTGTCGTTTTCATGTTAAATTAGTCTTAAATTTTATAATTTATTTTTATTAATCGCACATGTTTTCCTATTCCATAAAAAAAAAAAATACAAATTCTCATAAGATAAAAAAGAAAAAGAAAAAGAGAAGGCTGTACTAATGGGCCGCAATATGGCGGCCCAAATAAAGAGAATTTGAAGGCCCATGAAATATAAATATGCAGATTGCGAGGACACTTTTGTCAATTGATTAAATCAATATTTCGGTGAACACCAACCGTCGGATCAAATTTTTTACCGATTCGATCTAAGACAGCCAATAAGCACAAGAGCGGACCTCAAAATTTGAAATCATCAGAACCCCGCTCTCCTTTTTTTCCTTTTTCACTTTTCCATTCTCTCTCACACACAAAACACACACTCGGAGGAGTCGACTCTGATTATTGTACCATAGACGACAAACTTCACACACACACACTGACACACACACTCGACGATGTCGTCTCGTCATGAAAGAGAGAAGGGTGTGAATGTCCAGGTTCTCCTTCGTTGCAGGTAGGGTGTGTTTGTATTGGAAATTGTTTTTTTTTTTTTTGTATCTATTTAGTTTTTTGATTTGGTAAAATTTGGCGATGTTGCAGACCGTTTAGCGACGACGAGTTGAGGAACAATGCGCCGCAGGTGTTGACGTGTAATGAATACCAGAGAGAGGTCGCCGTCTCGCAGAATATCGCCGGCAAGCATATTGATAGGGTTTTTGTATTCGACAAGGTTAATTGGTTCTGTTGTGATATTTAAACTTCAGCTCATTCAGTTTTATTTCATTTGGAAGTATCGGTTTTATCTATTCTTGTTTAATTTGATTAAGTTTTTTTTTTTCTTTCAATTTTCTAGTAGCTGAAGTATTTTTTTAGTACTTGTAGTACTCATGTTTGATATGGCAAAAAAATACTCAATATGGTCTCTATAGTCAGTCAGCTTAAGCAACTGAAAAAATACCGGTGTACCGGCTTTTTGGTGCTGCGATGCAGCATTTATAATATCCACTACTAGTTGTAAAAATTGACCAGTTTCTGAATTTACATTTCCATTTATGCAGCTGGAGTTTGAGTTGGCTTTATACTGGTATGAGATGCATTTCCATTTTCGTTGCAACAATTTGATAGTTTTATTTTGAACTTCAGGTGTTCGGACCTAATGCCCAACAAAAGGATCTATACGAACAAGCAGTTATTCCAATAGTAAATGAGGTATTGGAAGGTTTCAACTGTACAATCTTTGCCTATGGACAAACTGGCACAGGAAAGACGTACACCATGGAAGGGGAATGCAAGAAATCTAAGGTACTATATGTTCAAATAGTTTTTTCCCCTTATTTTATTGAGTTCCTTCGCTTACGTTGATATTTGCTTCATATTGAAGAGCGGTCCAAATGGAGAATTACCTTCAGAAGCAGGAGTCATTCCGCGATCAGTAAAGCAAATATTTGACACATTAGAGGGTCAAAATGCAGAATACAGTGTGAAAGTCACTTTTTTGGAATTATATAATGAAGAGATTACTGATTTGTTAGCCCCTGAAGATATATCTAAAGTTGCAATGGAAGACAAGCAGAAGAAACAATTGCCACTTATGGAAGACGGGAAAGGCGGTGTGCTTGTGAGAGGTCTAGAAGAAGAAATTGTAACTAGTGCCAGTGAAATTTTTACTTTACTTGAAAGGGGATCTGCTAAACGTCGAACTGCAGAGACCTTACTTAACAAACAATCCAGGTACTGATTATAATTCTCCTTCAAATGTGGGTATAGTTTTTCTCTTCTCCGGAAACAGACTATAATATAGTTCTTTTTGGATATAGTCGATCACATTCTCTATTTTCCATTACAATACACATAAAAGAATCGACCCCTGAAGGTGAAGAACTCATAAAGTGCGGGAAGTTGAATTTGGTTGATTTGGCTGGTTCCGAGAACATCTCCCGTTCTGGTGCAAGGGAGGTAAAGTTTCATGTACTACAGTAGTTAAACTAGCTGTTACGTAAATATATGTTAGCTCTTTTCATATTAATGATGTAGCATTTATTATTTTAATTATTTTTCTAATTAATATTCATTATCTGTTCCCTAAATAAAATATTCAAATTTGTCAGGGAAGAGCAAGAGAAGCTGGAGAAATTAATAAAAGCTTGCTTACATTAGGAAGAGTAATAAATGCTCTGGTCGAACATCTTGGTCATATTCCTTACAGGTTCAATCATTTCTCATGATCTAATACTTTGTTTTTCTTTTCCATTTAAAAATTTGTGTCTTAGTTGTTCATTTTTGGCTCTGCATGCTATCTCTTTCAACAGGGACAGCAAACTCACACGTTTGCTTCGTGATTCGTTGGGTGGAAGAACAAAGACATGTATTATTGCTACAGTTTCACCAGCTGTTCACTGTCTTGAAGAGACCCTTAGCACATTAGACTATGCCCACAGGGCTAAGAACATTAAGAATAAGCCTGAGGTTTGTAGCAAATTTTACATTGCCTGTTAGTTAAACTATTTCCTCTCTCCCTTTGATTTTCATACCCTAGTTTATGTGCATATTAAGTTTTTGCCCCTTTAATGGAGCTATCATCTCCAGAATTGTCTCGTCATTCTAACTGGTTTAACGAACTGTGTTTTAGGCAGGCTAGTTTTTGTTCACTTATAATTGTACATCCATTCATATTGTATTTTGTAATGGGAATTAGATGGTCAAATGGTATGTGTAATTAGTTAATGCTGGTTGACATCAATGCCATTCTTTTAGCCATGCGTTTTTGGGGAATATAATACCTGTCGTCTTATTTGTGGCAATTTATGTGAGTTTTGAGTACTAATAGGTCTTTCAGATATAAGTATGAATATTGTTCATCTTGTCGTTTGATCTTTGTCTGTGATGAAAAAAAGTAGTTCAGATGATGCTCTAACGGTCAATTTTGCAAAGATTGTCACATAAGTATTCTGTAAAATCAAAATCCTTAAATCTTTTTATTCAACTTGTAGGTGAATCAGAAAATGATGAAATCAACTCTAATCAAGGATCTCTATGGTGAGATAGAACGACTTAAAGGAGGTAAATTGTTATGATCTCTTATATTACGGGCTTGGCATTGCAATGGTTTTCTGAAAGTTATTTATACTCAGTTCATACTCTCTATATATATATCATCTCCGCCTATATCTTTGTCTTTCTATAGAGGTTTATGCTGCACGGGAGAAAAACGGGGTGTACATTCCTAAAGAACGATACTATCAAGAGGAGAGTGAGAGAAAGGTTGGAGCCTTTCAGTCTCCTTGATATTTGAGATCATTCAACACTATTAATGATTCCATATTTCTTTCTTCTTTTCTTTCTTTATTTCTTGAAATATATGACGATATGTCTTTACGGCTACACAATTGGTACATGAAATGAATTTCTGAATCTTCTACAATGTTTGTTTTTAGGCAATGGCTGATCAAATTGAACAAATGGGAATGACAACAGAAAACCATCTGAAGGTTAGTATGCTTATTATTCACATATTCATTCACTATATATGATATCTCAAAAGTTGTAACATTTGATTTATGGCACGCAGCAAATAGAAGAGTTACAAGGAAAATATGATAGTCAGGTCCGGGAGTGCTGTGATTTGAGCAACAAACTTGATGCAACCCAGGTAAGTCATCTGCATTACGTGCAGCCATCTAATATATCCATCATAGTCTTATATGGAATTTCATTTTGCAGAAAGATTTGAACGTGACAAGCAAGTTGTTGGCCAACACTGAGGACAACTTAAAGCGGTGTCAGTATTCCCTAAAGGAGCGGGACTTCATCATTTCTGAACAGAAGAAAGCCGGTATTTCACGAATATTAATATCTGATTTTATTTTTATTTTTTCCTGTGGTGTCTAAAAATAGTTTCTGAAAAAATGAACAGAAAATGCGCTGGCTCATCAAGCATGTATTTTACGGGCTGATTTGGAGAAGTCTCAAAAGGACAACACTTCACTATTTCTTAAACTTGGTTTGATTCCTGCTGATCCTTCGGTTTTAAATGTTTAGTAAATTTAGCCAGAAACAGTTATTTGATTGTTATTTCTTTTGCAGCTAGAGAGGACGAATTGAATGCTGATAACAGGTCGACTGTGAACAGTTTTCAAGCTGATCTTGCTCAGCAGCTAGGTACACTTTGTAGCTCACTTGCTGCATCTGTAACTCAACAGGGTAAACACCTGGCGTGTGTTGAGAATCTCTGTAATTCTTTTATCCAAGTACATGATAAGGTAAACTCTATCCTTATTCATCTTCCGTCTTAGTTTGTTTTTAATTATTTTAAACTCTATTTTTTTGAGTTTAGAGCACAGTCAAGAACTTAAGTTAATGAATCTATTACCACCTACCTATCTCTGCCTTTACTTTGTTTGCCGGTTCTTTTTATATGACGCTATTTCACTACACTTTTTTTTGTAGGTTTCTGTAGAATTAAAGCAGAAAGTAAGTTCTTCGAGGGCTTTGTATGTCTCTCATTTCGAGTCTGTACAAAATGTTGTCCGCTTGCACAAAGCTGGTGCTAATGCTGATTTAGAGGAACTCTCAGCTTTGGCTTCCGCCAATTCACAGTCAATTGAAGAAGTAGAACTTCTTATTCATTTTCCATATTTTTCTAGTGTTCATTGGGTTTTTCTTGATAAAGTCTCACACTTCAATTTTGTTTTATAGTTTTTAGCAGCTGAGGCTGTTGAAGCAAAAGCAATTTTTGATGACCTTCAGGAAACTCTATCAAGCCATCAAGGTGAAATGGCTCACTTAGCAAGAGAGCTTCGACAGGTTTGCTTATTTTGTTTCTTTTTGGGACTCTTTAGGAGATTTTAGTATTTTTTCATCTAAACATATTATGCTGCTGCTTCTTTTTTTTTTTTAAATCTTCATTGAGATTATTGACTAGAGATTTTTGCAGAGATTTCTTGTCAGTATAGAGCACCTGACAACAACCTCAGATTCTGTTCATGGATTTCTTGATGAGCTTCTGAAAGAATCAAAAAAGCTTGAATGTCACACCACTGAAGTTGATGAAATTCAGACGAAGTGCATTGCTGAATTGCGCAACGCTTATGAGGTTTATTACACTGGACTTCATTTTTCTGTACCAAAATGTGAGTCTGTCTTAGCTTACTTATCAACTTTGATGTCAACAGGAACAATCAAGGTCGGAAGCGGAAAAGCTTATTGCTGATATGACGTCTCTAGTTTCTGATTGCATGCGTCGTCAGAAAGAGATGGTACTGGTTTCTACTTATTCACCATTATTATTTATTTTATATTTCTCAGTTCCTGTAGATATCAATTAAAACCTTTTGACTGACAGGTGGACGCAAAGCTGGATGATATGATGGACAGTGCAACTGGAAATAAAATGTTTTTGGATGGACATCTTTTAACAATTGATGGCATTACAACAGATTTAAAAAGGAAATGGCAGGATTGTTTTGTCAAGGCAGAGACTAGTTTCAAGGATAATGCTGATTTCTCTGCAGCTAAGCATTGTCGTATGGAGTTACTTTTACAGAAATGGTGAGAATATGTTATTGCTACAGTTATTCTTATCTCTTAAAGTCTACTACTTTATTTCTATCTCCCTCAATTTTTCCTTTTTTCCTGTAATGATTATTGATACACACTTTTATTATCTCTTTTGTTTTCCAGTGTGAATACTTCTGATACGGCTCTGAAGCGGTGGCAAAGAACACAAGAGTCATTGAATGACATGGGAAATCAACATGCCTCTGCTATTACCTCACATGTTAGGTCTGTTAATTGCTCCTGAATATTTATTAATTTTTATGAATTTTATTTAGTTTGACATATACAACCAACACTTAATCTCACCCTCCTTAAGTATATGTTAATGTTTGCTTAAGTAAATAACTTTTACCGGATTTACTTAGTGAACGCTTCTTTTTCAGGGATATGTGGTACAATAATGAACAACATGATGCTGAAATTGGATCTGCTCTAGTTATTGTTGAGGATGATATCCAAACGAATAGCGAAGCTACCATTCAGTGTCTCAATGGTTAGTTTTTTTCTTCAAGTTGCTTCTGGTGAAATTTAAACAGCATCTTCCGTTTTAAAAAACTATTTTTATGTTCTTTCTGATATTTCATTCAACGTTTAAATCTCAATCACTATATCTTGTTTGTCTCAGGTTTGTCGGAACAAGAAAAATTATCCGTTTCTAAAATATTGGAGAACTCAAGAAATCATTCGGAAACGCTCGAGAATCTTCTCAAGGATCATTCCCAGCAGTCAGCGTGTATCGAACAGCATGCTGCCGACACTTTCCGGCAAAAATATATGGTACGTAGTTATATACTTTTATTAGTTTGTGAATATGTAATTATGACACTATTAGCCATTTAAAATACAATTCAAAAATTTTACGCGTGTTAATTAATGGCGCAGGATTACGAGCCGACGGGCAGTACACCAGTTAGGTGTGAGGCGGATATTCCGAGCAAGGTCACCATCGAGTCGCTACGGGCAATGCCTACAGAGGCACTCGAAGAAGAATTTAGGGAAAATAATTCATTCGACTCGTTTCATGTAAAAGAAGTAAAGCCAACACTCATTCCTCGTGCGCCATTTTCACAGATCAACCAGTAGCTGCCTGCCATGTTGCATGATTCTTTGTATTTCTACTTTTCATGTATAATACATACATAATACACTAACTTCAGACAGATGTGATTGTGGACTGTGTTGTGTTGTAGGCGCTCATCAATTAAAATTAATCCCTTCTCGGGATTTACTTTATATTGTAAGCTAGCTTCTTCTCACTGTTGTTTATCTGTTTTTATTTATGAAAATTGTTGGGAAATAGTTCAGATTGAAATTCTCAGAGTTAGGTCTCTTTGTAATTGTTCAGCTTCAAGATTGAATATGATCTATTTATTTCCTACTTTTATTCATAAATAATAGTGTTTCATAAACAGCTTAAAGGAATTGATTAACTGGAGTTGGTTTGGCAAATAGATTCTTAGTATTGTTAAACATGTAAGAAAATTCCCCATCTCGGAGCCCGAAATTCCCTTTTTGGGCTTTATATGCAATTGGAGCCTGAAATTCCCTTTTTGGGCTTTGTATGGGCGAGATAGTTGGTATCAGATACTATTCCTTTTGCGTGGTTTCCCGCGACACTAATTTCTCGCCCGATCGATTTACTATTAGCACCCGACTGACTCGAGTTCGTATCCTTTTTTTTGTGCGTGAAAAGTAAGGCTATTAGGGACGCAACCCAGGTGTTCGATAGAATGCCGAACAGAGACCTTGTAACTTGGACGGTGATGGTTACTGAATTTGCATAAGGCGAGGATTGTGGATGACTACATACAGTCTATGAGATTTTCCCTGTATCCTCCTTTTATTTGATCTGCATGCAAAATGTGGGATCATTGAGTTGGGAAGAGAGAGATATTGCAGCCCATGGGTATCACGGGTAAGGCCCGAAAGCTCTCGATTTGTCACTAGGAGCTTATTGTTGTCCGTGATCGGAAACCGATTTCACCATTTCAAGGTTCAAGGATGGGGCTTGTTCTTGCAGTGCTTACTGGTGAAATAGGATTTATTACTATCTGGTAAGAACAAAAAACTCTTTCTTTTTAATTGCTCATATTGTTCAGTTCATGTGTCCTTAATGCTCATTCCCTCTTAACCGGTCAACTTCCACCCTATTTGGACATGGTTAGTTAGTTCACGAGATTTCGATATATATGAGTATTCATAACGGCAATCAAAGGCAAGATAACATTTGTTTATGATGGGATATCACAGGAATTTAGTTATGTCTTTGTGACTTATTTCGATACGTGGAAGAGTTACATTAAAACAGAAAAAACGAAAACGAAAAACAGGGGGGGAAAAGAATAAACTAAACTAATCTCATCCTGTCTCAATGATCGACTTTGTCATTATTGGTTCATCTTCAACGGCTTATTCATGCTCCATGCATTCAAACTGTCGATTTTGATAGTCTGAGTGCCGTTGTTGAATGCATATAAATGTGCATTCCCGTATATTGCTAGAGTCGGATAAACCCTTGACGTAATGCATGTTTTCCCTCCCGCACCAAAGCTCTCCACCACAGAATTATCTATCTGCAACACCAAGTAAATAATATCCGTAAAAAAATTGTCTTTTTGAATTAAAACAACAATCTTAAGAAGTATTTGTCTATTTGAAATCCACGTACCAAACTCCTAAGAGATAGCTTCTTTTCGGTCAAGTCCACATCTACAAATCCTGCAAACGAGGGTCTGTACGCCCCATTTCCTTCCTTTAAGGTAGACCTGTTATAAAAGATTCGTCCAGAAAAGTCGTCAATAAAAGTTGTATAGCGGATATAATAGTTAACAGGAAAATACCTCGTTGCATCGGAACACATAAGTACTAAATGCTCGTCTTTAGCCTTGAAAACTCTGAAAAAGACGGGGGTATATTCTTCCAAGTTTTCCGAAGCCAATGTCAAGATTCCAAACGGTCCTAATCCACCCTCGACAGTTGACCCCTTTTGGCTACAAAGCTTCTGTGCATCATATCTATCCCAGTTTGAATCAAACGGCTCGGCTTTGTCCAAACTATCGAACGAGAAAACCACATCAACATCCGCCTGTGCAGCAGTTATTCCTTTAATTTCAACCTTCTCCCCCTTCACAAGCTTTCGGTTACTCAATTCCACCTTCTTCCCTCTCAGAGTTTCCACTTCTTCGATCGGCCATTGTAGCAACTGCTTCCCATTTGGATCTAGCAAAATCGTACGTGGGATAAGCTGAAAAATCATAACATGAGATTAGTACAATCATTACATATACATATATATATATATATATATATATATATATATATATATATATATATATATATGCATGTGTGTGTGTGTATGTGTTTGTCTATGTGTGTGTGTACCTGGATTCCGGCCCAGCCTTTCTTAACATCATCATTAGTAGAATCAGACTCGTTAGCCCAACCCCACAAGATCCTCCGATTCTTACTAGGATCAAAAAACGATTTCGACGCGTAAAAGTTGCCATAATCATACCTCAATCCATTCCATCCATCGATCATGCCTTCATCAGGTACGTACCTATCTTTCTCATTCGAATACGTACCTAACGTATAATACTCATACCTAGTCACATCAAGGCTCACCTTCAACACGTACTTGATCCCAGACCCCACAAACGACGTGTCCAATCCATTCTTACCGGAAACCGAAACCGGAAAAAAGTCCGGACACTCCCAATTCCCGGTCCCACCCTTCGAATGCAAAGGATGCTTCGCCTTAATCCAATGCACAAAATCCCTACTCCGGTACAAAAATGACATCCCTCTCTCTCTCCTCCTGCCGCCTATCGATATCCTCCAATGACCGTCATCGCCGCTCCACCATGCGGTTGTTGGATCGCGGAATGCGGTTTTGTTAACGGATATATCCGCGACTATTAACGGGTTGTTGTCGGGTTTGATCCATTTCGTGAGGTACGGGTCGGATAGGTCTGCCGGGATAGCGTAGTTTTGGACTTGGGTGTTGTTTTTGTCGATGATGCCGGTGTATAGGATGACGGGTTTGTTTCCGGGTAGGATAGTTGCCGAACCGGACCAACATCCGAACTGGTCGAACGGCTTCGACGGGTAAATTGCGGGGTCTAGTTTTTTCCAGTTGATCAAGTCTTTAGAAACTGAGTGAGCCCACACAATGTTGCCCCAAACAGCACCTTTGGGGTTGTATTGATAGAAGAGGTGGTATATTCCATTGTAATACATTGGTCCTAATCAAGCAATAGTGTAATTAATTGTTGAGTATGAATGGTTAATTTGCATGAAATGAGACACATGGGATTATTACTCACCATTTGGATCTGATTTTTTTTTTTTTTTTTTTGCCAGTTGAATCATTCACCAGGGCACATGAAACAGAAACATTAGTTAAGTTCATAAGTTCAATTTAAAAAAATAAAAATAAAAAAAATAAATAAAAAGTTAATCAAATATAATTATTAGAGCTGCAATAATATATAGTGCCATCCTAAAGGGTAAATTATGGATAACCCCTTGACATAAGGTTAAATAACTTATAAACCCCTTAAGTATTGGTAATTACAAATACTCCTAAAACTATAAGGTTGTTAAAGATATTAACGGAATGAATGAATTGTCTAAATTACCCTTTGTTAAACAAAAAAATTATGAGCAAATTACGGATATACTAGAAATTAAAAGAAGCATTATATTTACCCTCTAGAGAGTAGATTTGAAAATTCAATATTCAATGGAATATTTCTCTCTCAAATACTACTCCATCTTCGTGTTTGTTCTCTTTCTCATGGGCATAAGAGCGAATATCCGCACATTGTATGGGGACCACAAAGAGTACAATTCCATTATTATTATTATTATTATTATTATTATTATTATTATTATTATTATTATTATTATTATTATTATTATTATTATTATTATTATTATTATTATTATTATTATTATTATTATTATTATTATTATTATTATTATTATTATTATTATTATTATTATTATTATTATTATTATTATTATTATTATTATTATTATTATTATTATTATTATTATTATTATTATTATTATTATTATTATTATTATTATTATTAATATTATTAATATTATTAATATTATTATTATTATTATTATTATTATTATTATTATTATAATTATAATTATTAACTACTACTACTAAAGAAAATTGAAAAATAAATGGGGACCCATAGTACTTTGAACACATTAATATAGATAAGCTAAAGATTTAATGCCATAAATTCGCATATAGTACTAATAAGTTCCAGTTTGGTGGGACTAGCAAATAGGCCAATAAGTTCCAGTTTAGAGATAGAAATTGCAGCTTCATTCCAATTCAATTGGTGTAAAAAAAGAAGAAAAAAAACTCCATTTAAAAAAAGGTAACCGTCAACGTAACCAATTTGCACTATGTTTTGCAAACACACAGTACATATTAAGAGTAATAGAGGTTTTGTTCCCCGTATATAAAAGTATATGTGATGAATTAATATTAATAGTCAAATAAATATATGGTCATATTTGAGTCGGTGGTCAGCTTTGATACAGCAGCGCATATCTCTGCCCAACCAACATTAATTATTTAATTTATGTGCGGATATTACAAAGGAAGCTCCCTTCCCTTGTAAACAAAAAGTTTTGTCTTCATCTGATTATATAATATTATATTCATATAAATAAAATAGTTAAATATGATAATCTCCAGACATATATATAGCTGGATATATAGATACGAGATGCAGATTGGTACGTGGAAGTTAGATATATGTATAAATATATATAGATTACGTACCGTTAATCCAGTGTTTGGTTGGTTGGAAATGGTAGCCAGTTCTGTGAACTTGCTTGACGTTAATAGCAGGAGTTGATTGCAAGTGCATGTATGCTTTGTGGGAAGCTTCGCCATTGTTGAATATTATTATCAATCCCAAACAACGAATCAAAACCCATAATATATAACCCATTTTTCAGTAAAAAAAAGTTAGAGAGAGAGAGAGAGTATTAGTACTCTACTACTGTTACGTGTAACAGTAGAGGAGAGAGAGAGAGAGAGATATGAAAATGGAGGAGGAATAAAACGGGTATTTAAAGCCACATAGATGACGAGATTACGATTTAGAAAAAATTGAGGGATTGATGAGAAAAGTCAATGATGGGATTGGATAATATTTTGCAGCTGTTTTCGCTGTATTTATATTAATATTTTATTCTTTTTTTAATAGACCTTACTACTTTAATCAAATAACGTGGATATAAAATATTCATTTGTTTTTTTTTTTTTTTTTTTTTTTTTTTAATTCAGTCATGTAATGATGCTTTTAGCAAGAATTGGGTTTAAGGGCAATTTGGTCTTTTCAAATTAAATACCCTAAAATCCCCAATTTCTTCTCATCTCTTCGATTTGTCGATCCGAATGCAATATAGTAATAGTTATATATTATATATACCTCTGTCTCTTTTTTTGAATTTAAAAAAAAATCCCCCGCCAGCCTTATCCGATCTACATAAGTAGCACCTACATTAACTTTCTGTTGCAGAAGACCCACCCGGTGTTTTTCACCGGGTGTAGCATCGAAGGAACCCATCTTCTTCCTCCATTTTCATCATCAACCGCGCCTTCATTTTCTCCGGTTGTGGCAAACAAAACTCATCATTAATATTCATTGGTAAAACTAGAAGATAACTTCAACTATCATAAATTATATTGTAATGCTTGAGCACCAACAACTTGTCTAGTAGTTACAAATTGAGGCTCTAATCTTAATGATTTATCCCCATTGTAAGGTCTTGTTTGCTTCCATATATTGAATTAGTTCACTACTAATTAATTAATTATTTAGTCAAATACACGTCGTTTTTTTCCTTTTTAGTCGCATCGCACAAAAATAATCGCAAAGAAAAGGGTGTACTAAATCAGTGAAATAAAAACATTTAATTGTTGTATTTCAGTTTAGTAGCAAGTTTGAATATTTACGAATCTTACCATCCAAACATTTTATTAACCCCTACATTCTGAATCAATCTAACGTAATAGAAACAAAGCAAACGGGGCCTAAGTTAAGAAAAGAGGATGAAGAAAAAATGAATTCCAATAAACATGCAGGGAATGCTAATAGTTTAAAGTTGGTAGCTGTAGTGACGCATCATTTCAAGTCATTCACCATTAAATAAATTATGACGAAGCAAGTTTATTAATTATATGTAATGCTGAGAAACAAATGGCTTTTGCAATAAATACAAGACAACATGATTCCTGTGATCTTATTATAATTGAATAAAAAAAGATGGATGGGCAAACCAATGGTAGGTAAGGTGGCTGAGGTGTGATTTTCTTGACTTTTGGCTTTCTTTTCAAAATCTTGAGCAAGTATAGATGTTAGTGAAGAAGTAGATACTTGAAGCTAATAGTAAAGATAATGTCAAAAATAAGCTCGTAAACGCAGATGATATGAGTACATATGAACAACATAAAGCAACTATTGAATCTCATTGTCAACAGTTACTATGTGGGGATTGTCATAGATGGTTAGTCTAGTGTAGTTTACATCTCTCGTATAATTTACAAGCTATTATACGAGAGTATAAATATATCCAGTGCACCTAAAAGAAAACAATACGAAGTACAAATATAACACTGCATAGTGTAATAAAGTCCAAGGGAGAGTAATGATTGTTTAAGAGTTGAAGACATTAGCCACCCAAAGTTGACTATCAAAATAGTTTGTTGAATGCATGTCAAATTTCTCAAGCCACAAATGTGGATCCATTTTGCATCATCACAAAAATACACGCGTCCAAAATCATATATGTGCAGGGTATGACAACAATTAACTGACTTTTTGACAAAACCAAATTGGAAAACTTGGAAAACCAATAAATTTGTACGAATCATAACAAAGAAAAAGTTATTATTAATTTATACTCTGACCATTCAATTATCCCTCAACTAATTTTGTTTGGTTAATATTTTAGAGTAACAGATATTTGCAGACAAATTTATAGAAAGCATAGAAAATTTTGACACGAAAGAAGCATAACTCAACTAGGGGGCACTCAAATTAGATATGGACAACTGAGTTCTAATCCAAAATGAAGATATAAAAACTAGGGAAAAGCATATCAAAAAAATCAATTTGACTTACTTTTCAAGTTTATTTCTACCCATTCGACAAAATTTAATGAATATTTAAAAAGAAATGTCTTTCAAAATTGAGGTAGTAGTAACATAGAAGAATCTAACTTAACATACTGAAAACATAAAAACATTCATATAAAATAAAGAACTATTACTTTAAAATTGGTCCAGCAAAATCATTGCCTGAATTATCACAATAGTTCGACATCCCAAATAAATCAACCATCAACATAGTTTGAAGTTGGAACTAGATATTGTTCGACGACTAAATAGGAATAACAAAATCGTTTAAACTTTAAAAACAAAAGTCCATAGATCCCAAAACAACGGCAAATAATAACCCTGACCCGGATTGACAAACCTACAGCCTCCTTCCCCTTCTACCACCCTTTCTCCTGGTGCTGTCAGTTGGAATGGGAGTCACATCCTCTGAAAAAACACAAAAACACACAACCCTGGTTAGTAATCACTAAAGCAAATAAATAAAAAATTGAATGGCAAGATACATATAAATAAATAAAAAATTCTAAAAAATACCAATGCGGCCAATCTTCATTCCAGAACGAGCGAGGGCTCTAAGTGCAGACTGAGCACCAGGACCAGGAGTCTTGGTCTTGTTACCCCCAGTGGCACGGAGCTTAATGTGAAGAGCATTGATGCCAAGTTCCTGATATTCCCATGTATAAAGTTATTAACAAATATTCACACAATAAGAATAAATGGTATCTTAAGATGAAAGATTCAATAACCTTGCATCGGGTAGAAACATCTTGTGCTGCAAGCATAGCTGCATATGGAGAGGATTCATCCCTGTCAGCCTTCACCTTCATCCCACCTAAACAACCCAATGCAGAATAGCTCATTAATCATTCAGCAAACTACACGTGTACTTCAAATAACAGGGATTAAAGAAGTTCTCTGACATGTCGCGAAGGGAAATTAAAAGATCATTTTAAAGTAATATTTGAGAATATTATGTAACCTGAACAAATAAATGACCTCAAGTACAAATTCAAATATAAGAGAGAACAGATTAAGGTACTAACACAGCATCTGAAGCTTGAGTTCAAAATATCTAACTCAACTTTCCAAGACGCCTCAAACTCCTAATGATTACACATATATTAACAAAACCAACTGAGATGTACAAAATTCAATGACCAAATTTCAGTTGAGAAGATGTGTGGTTAAAGATATATCAAAGCTAGCGAACCCAGAATCAATTAGAAATGAGACTGGGGTATCTTAAGCTTTGAGATAATATATGCCCCCAGAACAAAGCCATCAGGAAATCGATCCCTTGCAGCTGAAAGAAGAGGCAATCTAATATCCTATTTCATTACATTCAATCACAAAACCAAAAACAGCGGGCGGGTAGTGACAAATTTACTGAATAGGTTTTTCCAAGTCGTTAACAATATAGATTTCTATTCTTATCGGCAGAACACAAATAACACCCAGTCTTTCACCCAACCAAATTTCATATATTTTTACCTTTATCTGAAACAACACATAATTCATAAATCATGTCGCCAAAACATTTAGCAAGTGATATTGAATATAATAAGGTGCAATGAACTTAAGCAGCAATGGGCAGTAACTCAAACAGAAGTATAAAAATATTGCATAATAAAAAACCAAACAATACCTGTGATGCGAACCATGGTTTCCCTTCCAGACAAATCAGTCACATGCTGCAAGAAAATAAGAATATAATTAGTTAAGGTCAAAAAGATTAATAAAAGCATACATCATGTTTAAATAGCTGCAAAAAAATATATAGTAATTAAATTCTACAGCTACACACTTACAATGAAGGTGTCGTTGAATGAGGCAAAAATGTGGGCGACACAGAAAACAAGTTCTCCATCTCTGGTGGCTGGTCCAAGAGTGATATTCTCTTCCTTGGGCTCCCTGGTCTTTCTCCTCGACTATTTAAACAAGAAACGAATAAATCCAATTAAAATAAATCAACATTGGAAAAACCAGCTCCTCTTAGATGATGATCTATACATCACTCAGCAATAAAACATGGAGATCTAAAACAAACGATAGAATTAAAAAACAACTGCATCTCCGAACTGAACAAAATCATACAGCTTTCCAATGCTCACGAAGCATATAATTGAACGAATAAATTTCACAAGAATCTATATAATAAGAAATGCATTTTAAAAAATCTAACATTATCAGAATTAAAAAAAGAAAAAAATAACATTTAAATTAACGACGAACACTAAACAAGGAAGGGTGTACGAATCGATTTCTGAGTGAATCCAAAATTATCACTTAATCTAAGAGATGAATGAAAAATCAATTTGACAGTGAACGGAGAAATACCATGATTGCGGCGGCGACGGAAAGAAGAAGATGGTCAGCTGCCTCTGAGGTATGAACTCCGGAAAACCTAAAGGCTGGAAAATCCTAATGAAGAGGTGATGAGAGAGCGACGGAATTTATACTTAGGGTTTAGGATGGCGGACACACTGAATTACCGTAAAGGCCCATGGCCCTTTTAAATTGTTTCAAATAACCCCTTTTAAATTGATAATTTTTTTTTTTCTATAACTATGAGGAATTTATTGGTAATTAATTCATATTCTATTGTTCAAATGATAACTATAAAATTTGTTAAACTTACAAGTTACAAGATTCAAAATACATGTATGTCGGGTCATTCTATACAATTTCAATTCCGGTACGCCAAAAATACATTACGAATTATATGGTTTGGCATGGAAATTACCAACTAATAATAAAGTTTAATTATAATCAACAAAATATTTATTTTTAGAATATAATTAATAAATTGTAGTGTAAACTGTAAAATATAATATTATAAGTAAGAATGTGTATAAAATATGATATAAAATATAAACAAGATACATACGTAATTATCGTACTTTTTAAAGACCAAAGTCGAATACGGTACACGGTATACGGTATGTGCCAAAATTCAATTTAACGTGTAAACACCCCTATAAATATGAATCAAATCTAAAGTATGTGCTTTGATTATATTTTCGGATATGGTAATGTTATTCTACATGAACATGTGTTTTATTTATCTTTAGGAACCGTATAATGTAATTAATTATACCCTTAACCAATAAATTATGAGACCAAGTTAAAGTCTTACAAGATAAACTTCCAATCTATATATAAGTCCAATTCATTATATTTGAAAAAAAAAACGTTAATATACACATTTTTCTATTTTATAGGTGGAATGCAAAAATAGCATTTTTTGAGGGGGGGGAAGTGCAATTGTTCCTAAATACATAAAAATTAAAAAAAAACACACACATTTTTCTCTATTGTGTGGGGAAATGCAAAAATAGCATTTTTTTAGGGGGCTAAGTGCAATGTTCCCTAAATACATTAAAAAGAAAAGAAAAGAAAAAACCTTTTTTTATTTTATGGGGGGGAAATGCAAAAATAGCATTTTGAAGGGGGCGAAGCGCAATTTTTCCTAAATACATAAAAATTTAAGGGGGCGAAGCGAAATTTGGCTAAATACATAAAAATTTTAAAAAAAATATTTGACAGCTGTGGGATTTGAACCCACGCCCTTTCGGACCAGAGCCTAAATCTGGCGCCTTAGACCACTCGGCCAAACTGTCATTGATGGTTATTGATTCTTAAGTAGTAACAACATAAAACACAACATATGCCAGCACATAAAACACATAATTTCATCTGTCTTTTTTAACACAACATTGCTTGTTCAGAAAATAATAGTTTTAATACTATTGTTATGCAGCATCTATGTGTAAACTGGAAACTATAACGGACTTGGCATAAGTGGTATATTCCAATTACTGGTGAATGTATTCAAGAACTGAAGTGGAGTCAAGCCCAACTGGCACCGTCGGCGAACTCGATTTATGTCACCTAGTTCGTTATACACTTACCCATCGCTCAATTTTATGAAAGCATATTATTTAGATATAGCATATTATATGTGAATCTACAGACAAAACACAAACTGAACTCGCTTTGTATTTCGTTCCAAACCTCTAGGTCTTTGCACACTATTGACACATAAAAAAACATTGTAAACATTACCTGTTGCAAAGTGTTTAAAATCATCAGACAACTTAATATTATTTTACATTGTACAGCAGTTTCTACACTGTCTTCTTGCTTGTAAAACCTCTTTCTTTGAGAGTGTACATATAGCCTATATAGGTAACCTCAGCTGACTAAACAGAGGGGGTGGGGTGGGGAGGGGGGGGGGGGATGTTTTAGTCGAACGGTTCTATTCTTGGGTCGTGCTCACTCGCCATCATCATCCCGGTGCAAAGGCATGTTGGGCACATTACCTGATACAGATGTAAAAGTAAACCGTCATTTGTATGTTATTACGGATTGACTTTTGAATAGTTGATGATTAATAGTAAAAGATATATACCTTTCCAGCCCCGGAGCAATTTAGACACCTTTTAGTAGTTGGTGCATTCAACGGACGATCAGAGGCACTCGCTACTATTGGTTCAATCGACAAACACAAACCACTTGCTGAACAACGGGCACATGCCAAGTATCCTGTATTCACATGCAATTTAAAAAAAAAATTAAAAGGAAAGGTTATTGAACACTGAAATTAATTTCAATTAATCCTGTTGTAGGCAAAGAAATGGTGCCACAATATTGAAATTAATCCTAAATAAATACCAGTTCCATGGCAGTATTTGCACCGTTTCTTCTCTTGTTGCTCAACGTTGTTAATCTCTAACAACATCAAAGCTGAAATAACCCCCACTGCCCCACCCGAAAACGAGGCCACAATAGGATCCACCTGACTGTAACAATTGTTCAATATTTCAATCGTGTGATCTGGTTTTTGCTTTGCCAAACAATGACAACAATTTACAGAAAATTAATACACTCGATCTGAAAATAATATAATACCTTAACTGCATCGGCAAATGCATGTTCATTATGAAATCTTCATAAGAAGTGCCTCCTATACCCAATTTTAGCTCAAGCTGCAATATGGAAATGATTCAATACTCGGATTCATAGATAATTCAGAACCAGCAATACTTTTCAGTGTAGAATCTAGAAGCTTACAGTTGGTGCAATTAAAGCCCCGAAAACTATAATTCCAGATATGAACGAAAAGCTTGTCAAATAGAGCTGCTTCAATGTCTTTGGTGTCTATTTTCAAAAGAATGGATAATAAAGTTAGGTACCATTCAGAAATATTGATAAAAATTAAAATAAATTCCAATAGTTTCGCTACAAAGATATCAAATAATGAGCACAATGCAAATGAAGTGGGAAATAACGCTAATAATCTTCTGTTTAAATTACCACATTAGGAAGAAAGGGAATTGATGACGGGATATCTGGCATCTCACTTTCATCTGGACTGTCGTAAAGAATATCCATACCCTTGATGCGTTCTTGCACTCTTAGCCTCCTCAACTTCAATAAGGATAGGAAAATAAGTCACACTGGTAATTGCAATGAAACAAACTAAATAAAAGAAAAAGAAAACGAGGGGAAACGCACTTCTTCCATGAGGAGAAATATTTTATTGCGTCTGCTTTTAATGTTGTCTTGAATTTCCTGGGACTGCATCTGAACAAAATCCTGAACAGTCTCTGGTCCTTCTATAATGCAGAAGTTGCTGCAAAACAAGTATTGGAAACGTAATTTGTAAGACAGATGGGCTAATGTCAATCTCGATATTATTCCTCGATTAGTACATCGATGAGAAGTTATAATATCGGCATGCCCACCGGCCACCCCTCAGTTTCAAACACTAAACCACTCTATCGAAGAAATAATCACAATTTTGTTTTATCATCAAAAGATAACCAAACTCAAACTGCAACAACGCCCAAAAGACCAAAACTACGAGCAAATGAATTCTCACGATAACAAGGAAAAACGGAATCATCAACAAAGGAAGCACAATAAGCTAATAAATAAAATCAATGATGGTGCATCATTTGAGCAATCTTGTATAGTTGTATTGAGAGATAAACTAAATCAAATTCAGTAGAACCTTGATAAATTAATAAGCTCGTTAAATAATAAAATTTTTGGTCCCAATTCGAGCACAATTGTGTTAAAAAAATATATCGTTAAATTAATATTTTGCTAAATTAATAGAATTCGGTAGGTTTAAATGAAGAATCAATCAATCAGTAAACAAATCAATAGAAATCACACATTCGAATGTACAGAGAGCTCATAAATTAGGAACCGGCGAGAACAAATTAAAAGTCAACCTTGCGCCGCTGTCCGCGGGAGGAGTGCCGGAATTAGATGAAGACGACGAATTGGCGGCAATAAGTTTGCTTTTGGGGCATACATTTCTGTTTCTCAAAAAGCAGATGTGTTTGGGGTCTGTGCTGCTGCTGATTAATACGAGAGATTTGGATGATGAAACATGGAGCGAAGAAAGGGGAGAGCACAAATAGAAAGAACTCATCTCTGATTCTCTCTCTCTATCTTCAACTGCTCATCCAATTTCGATTCTCTCTCTCTCTCTCTCTCTCTCTATCTATGTGAGCGAGAGTGATGGGGGGTGGGTGGGTGTTCGGAGTTTCTTATTGTTTTTGTCTGCAAGCAGTCAACATGAATAGGATCTTTACGGGATGTGATGTGAAATGATACTGAACATACCAGATTAAGAAAGTAACGCTATTTATTTTGGTAATTATAAAATTCGGGTCGGGTTATTAAAGGGCCGAATTGCTAAACGGGTTAATATATATATATATATTGCAACAGGCGTATAAAAGGCCCAAGACTTTGAGACAAGTCCAACAAATGTACACATGGAATGGGCTTCTAGTTTTAGAGGTTGGTTAAAAGTTAAATTAAAAACTCTTGAGAGTTTGGATTATTAACATAATTGGGGAATTAAAAAATTCAACAATCATTAGAGTAGACTAATTTATAGTTTATTTTCACTAATTTTTGTAGGTTTCAAACGTAGGTATGCATCCATTTGAGTTAGTTTAAATGATCATGATTGATCATGATTTTATAATTTTGCAGTTAGGTTGACAAATTTTAGATGTAAGCATATAAGTGGTAATCCGATGGATTAACGTATTAGTACTTTTAGAAAAAAAAATCCAATTTTTTTTTTCAAAAGTACAAAATTAATTTCGATTATATTTGGAAAAAAAATGGGAAAAAATAAGGAATAAAAATTTGGTAACCGAATCGTCAAAATTTCAGAAATTCTACTACAATTTCCTACACGGTGTGAGCATATATTATCTAAGATTAAGACATCTTTTTGAATAATAATTCAAATTAATCATTCAAGCAACGCAAAACACGGATGTAGGAGAATCATAAGACATAGTTAAATAATGGTTCACCAACATAATGATTTATGGTTATGTAGTTTCTTGGTCCGCCACTCCTCCTTGCAGCATAAATTGAGCCATGATTTCTCACGATATTTTTATATTATATATTAGAGAAAATAATTATAGTCATTAATCCAATACTTTATTATTATAGTTCCACTAAAATATTAATAAATGATAAAAATTAATATTTCAAAGTTCAGATCCATAATCCATACTTGGACCCTCCAAGAAAAACAATGGGAAACGTGAAAGAGCAAATGAAAAGAAAAGATGACGACAAGCGCGTGGAGCCCACTCTAAGACTTTGTTTCCATTTTCCTATTTTATTTTTCAGAAAATAAAATGTCTTTAAAGCGCAAGTAAATATGACGTCATATTCTCGTTTTTATCCCTCACATAATTAGAGCCTGCCCCACCACCACTTCACATTTCCCATCCCATGTCCCACTCGCCGCAACCCTCACCCACTGTGTTATCCGCTGCGACGCTGCGTCACGCTCAGAAAACTACAACTGACCTCTGCCGTTGATTCTATAGAATCATCGAGTGATTAACGGCCACGATTTATTGTGTGGGTCCCATGGGATGCGGTAAATATATATATTTTTAATTCTTATGCCGTTTGTGAAGTATAAAAACAAACACTATTACCCACCAGGCCACTACTCTCTTACGTCTACCTAGACAGTGGGGAAATGGATCGGAAAAATTTCATCGGCCACCGCCACCGGCGATCGCCCTCCTCCGACAGGTTTTTAGATGTTTTCTCTCCTCCTTCTACCGACGGTGCAATTTCCTCTTCTCCGTCCGCAGTCGAGCTCAACGAAGACGACGTCTTCTACACCAACGACTTCTCCGAACAGCAGCGGAGCGGCCCCACCTCCGCAGTCAACCACCGATTCCGTCAGTCCTTCCGCCAACCGGAGAAGTTCGGAATCCTTGCTGCGTTGCCGGGGGACCACCGGAACTCCGACGTCATTCTCCAGAAACCTGCTTTCCCTCCCTCCCCAACGACGTCGCTCTCTCGCGATGTTCCGTCGATTCCGAAGCCTAATTCGTCGTCGGCGGAGATGAAGTACTCTCAGTCGATGCCGATCCGGCGTTTCCAGCAGTCGGCGCCGGTTAGGGTTCCGATGATGGCGAGAAAGCCGATGAACGGGGAGCTAGACGACGTATCGTTGGGAGATGACGTGGACGACGAGGAGGTGCTGCCGCCGCACGAGATCGTGGCGCGTGGATCGTGGAGAAACGATAAGACTGCGTTCTCCGTGGTGGAAGGCGTGGGCAGAACTCTCAAGGGGAGAGATCTACGGCAGGTGCGCAATGCTGTGTGGCGCCAAACAGGTTTTCTGGACTAGTTTATTTTTCTAGTAAATTTGATACAATTACTCATTCTTGTCTTCCGATCTGTGGAATCAGTAAATAATTTAGAAGCTTATTCAGAGTTGGTCCAGAAAAAAAATACCACCACATATGAACATCATTGTCAAGTTTTATTAGTGGTGATGTTTAACTTACAGATTTTTCTTTTTTTGTTTAGACTTGCCTTGAAATGTCTCTATTTTTTTTCCAAATTTGCCTCCGTTATTCAGATTTTAGAATTTGACGTCTTTGGTCACGATTTTAACAATTAAAATGCTCCATTATTCATTATTCAGATTTTAATCAAAGATACGGTTACAAATTGTATCATGGTTTTAATAAATTGGGACTAATTACAAGTATATTTCAGTTCTCTTAGTTCATGATGTCTCAAGTTCAATATAGGGAAATTATTATAAATTTTACGGGAAATTATTAGAAATTTTACTTGGATTAATAATTAATTATTATTATAAAAAAGTTCTAGAACTGAAAATGACAAGGATGGACTCCACTCCAATGATTGACACAAAACAATGTATGAAGAATAAAAAATAATTGAACCACGAGTTTGCATTCATTGGGCGTAGCCTATCTAAGATGTTCCAACACAAGCCCATTAGTATTTACAATGTTGAACAGAATTTAAAAAATATTGAAAGTGAATATGCTCAAAACCTGTTTGAATGTAAAATGGGTGAACGGTCAGAATATCAATAAGCATTTACTTGATAGCTCACAAAGAGAATAAGCCACTCTCGCCAAGTAGAAACATTTCATCATTCCATAATAAATTTTGAAATAGGAGGAAAAACAAAATATTAATAGAGCTCAAAGAACAAAATCTAATTTGTATAATAAAAATTAAATAGAATGATGGCAAGTCAGAATATCAATAAGCTTTGTTTATACGCTCAGAGAGATCAAATAACCTCTCGCGCAACTAATAGTTTCCTCATTCTTGCCAAATAAATATATTCAAAATCAAACAGTAGTGTAAAAAATGTTGCCCATCTTGAACAACAGAGATAATTCATAACATAATTTTGGATAAAATAAAATTGCACGAGCCGAAACTTGCGAAGAATTAAATATCCAGAAATAAAAGGAATTGCCTCTGGTAATCAGATCTGAGAAGGGGCTAACAATGGAATTCTCAAAAGGAAAACCCTAGAGAGAATCCCAAAACACACACAAATCACACACTTTACACACACAAAACATGTGCGTAAACTATGCGTGTGTGTATAGATTCAATATTGCGCGGCTATGACTCAAAACGCTTCCATTGATGATTGTGGAAGGCGATCTTAAGGGCTGCGCTTACAGATCCAATGAAAATTGAGCTTCAAAAAATAAAAATAAAAATGAAATTGTGCATACGTGAAGAAGATGATCTGTTAACTTCAGCTGCTTTTCCCAGAAATTCGGCGCTCTCGAAACAAAATTTTAGCTGGAGACGATTCATGGAAGAGTGAGTGAGTTATATAAAGATGATAGGGTTTCTTTAGGTCACCGATATTGGGCTTTCAATTGTTGGCCCAATATAAATTGAATATTTAATTATATAATTGTTGCGATTTTATGCAAACGGGTACTATTATGAAACGGCCCGACTCAAACTACCGAACTATAAACAATGTCCATTAGCCCGTTATATTATGCTGATGTGTACAATGGATTAGTTCTGTGTGCAAATTGAAACTATTTAATATTTCATAATTTATATACCAAATTATATGCCATATGGATTTTGTGAGGAAGCTGATGTGAAAATCAATCTAGACTTTCAAGGGTCTACGTCTTCTCATTAACATATCTCTTTTCAATAAGTCAATTTGTCAATATTATTGAATTCCAAGTCTTTTCAAATTTCAAGTCCACTTTCATGATTTGTTTTTTTTTTTTTTTGGGTAAATTACAAAATATCACCGGAAGAAGTTGATATACGAAAAACACTCTTATCTATTTGTAATTATCGAAATTTCACCGACGTTTGTTTCCATCATGCATCGACCTGTAATATTTCACAAAACCTCTTTTATTCTAGTTAGTATTTCGCTAAAAAATGTCAATTTTACCTTTGCAATTGTCACATTTATTTATGCTACTTTTAAAAACAATAATTACCCTCGAATGGGTGAAGGCTCCCTGAGGGTAATTTTTGCTTTTAGAATTAGCATAAATAAATGTCACGTTCGACGAAATATTACTTGAAATAAAAAAAGATTTAATGATAATTCGCACCTTAGAAGTTGATGTAAGATGAAAACAAACATCGGGGTTTTGGTAATTAAAGATAGGTGGGGGTATTTTTCATAATGTAGCCTAAGTTTAGGGGATTTTCCATAATTTACCTTTTATTTTATTTTATGAACTATATATGTGTAATGCATTCAAGTCTTAGTTTAGAAGGTCATGCACACTTGGGTCTTTGCTAACTGGGAAGAATAAATTTAAGTTGATTGTTTGATGTTATATAGGGTAAAATATAATAAGGTGGATACAAATTATTATTACAAATACATATATATATGTGTAGACTCTATCAAAGAACTCTTGAATTTTTGGTCAAAGTCTCATAAAAATTAAGAATATTGTACATTCTAAACTGGCATATGTGAACATAGAAAATATTTTATGTGTTCTTTTTCCTCGTATAAGACAAATATACTTTCTTTTATCGGTCAATTTGGAAAATTTGTGAGTTGGTTTACTAAACTTGAGTTTCATTTGTCAATTACTATAAATATTTATAAGAGTACTGAGAAAAGGAGATCGATAAATGGAGTAAAATATTATTTGATAATTAAATAAATAAATATATGGATATTATTGATGATGATGATGAAGTAGGTACAATACTACCAGGTTATAGATTCTATCCTACACAGGAAGAATTGGTTTCCTTCTATCTTCAAAATAAGCTCAACGGCACGAGACCCGACGTTCACACCGTTATACCCGTTGTCAATATTTACGATCACAATCCATGGGATCTTCCGAGTAATTATTATTTTTTTTTATATTTTACATTATTTCATTTAATGCATGAAAATAAAAAGTTGATACATATATATTAATTAGTATTTTTTTTTTTTTAATAAAATAGAATTTGGTGGAGAGTTTAGCCCGGCGGATGGGGAGCAGTGGTTTTTCTTCAGTCCTCGGCAAGAAAGGGAATATCGGGGTGGAAGGCCAAACCGAATGACGAATGCCGGATATTGGAAAGCAACCGGCTCTCCGAGCAATGTTTATTCTATTATTAATAATTGTTCGGTGATTATTGGTATGAAAAGAACCATGGTTTTCTACCTCGGAAGAGCTCCGAACGGGACTAAAACTACTTGGAAAATGAATGAATATAAGGCTGTTGATTATTCTAATTGTGAACCTTCAATTCATAATTCCTCCTCATCAACTAATGTTGCAGATCCACAGGTAATTTATATATATGACCATGCAAATTAATTAATATATGTGCATGTTTTGTGTTTATGATTATGATTAGTGATGTTCATTTAATTTATATGCTTACTCATTAATTAATTCCTTGATTTTCCAATTCATATGTTTTTGTTTGTGTGCATGCAGTTAAGGGAAGAAGTTAGCTTATGCCGAATATATACAGGATCAAGAAGCATAAGGGCATTCGACAGACGGCCAACTTCCGAGCCCGCAGCGGAGGCGGTGCACCACCACTCTAGTGGCGGCAGTTCATCATCATCATCATCACCGCCGGCGGCAGCCCAGAATATTAATACAGCTACTGATCAGAACTCCGAGGGCGGCGGCGAACCATGCTGGGACGCTGATCAGCTTTTCAACTGGTTCTTTACATGAAAGCTTGCCAATTAGGATTCACCAAATAAAAAAATGCTGATGCATACGTCAGCATTATAGATTAACTGTTTAATTAATTAATTAATTAAGTAGGACTAGGAGTCTACTGTATATAGAGTGCGATGAATAAAGCCGGCTTGATTTAAATATTGTTTGAAGAAAAATAGATTTAATTGCGTTTAATAGGCTAAGGCCCAAAATCCAATTATGGCCCAAATACAAGAAAATTAAATTTCACATGTCCATTAATCAACAAGAAGTCCAACTCAAACACAAAACATTTATATTAATCATCATTCTTAAATCAAATTAATTAATGAAATCATTTTTAAATCAGATGAAAGAATCGTAAATACGGAACTGAAGATCAAACATCAAATATCGAAGTCGAAGACCACAGTTGAACCGAAGTGAGTGTAACTGCATTCAATTGATAAACAGAAAACCCTAAACCCTAGTCCACTCACATAGAAATTAGATAGCTCGAGCCTCGAGGCATTGATGAATGAACTCAATGCAAACAATCCGGCGAGCAATTGTAATCGGTAACGGCTTCGCCGGCGCCGAAAATCAGTGCATTGGTTTGGTTCGAGCTCTGCGTCTCTCCGATAAATGCACTTTATATGTAAGACTATTTATTTCGAATTTCAGTTTGTTTAATTTTGAAAATGCTGCAAGATGTCAAATTTCCCGAGCTGATTGATCTCTGTCAGATTTTTTTACTTTTTCTTTTTTCTCCCTTCTGAAACAAATTATTTGGTTGAATAATCACTCTGATTTTTTTTTTGTTTAATTTTTTAATTTGGATTATTGCTGCAGCGTGTTGGTAGACCGAGAGGAGGAATCAATGAAAAACTTCATTGGTTGCCGGTTTCTGCTCACAAACAATTAGAGCGCGTTGTTAATTGGATTAGTGAAAACCCATTTCAAACAAAGAAATTGGTGCCTTTTCCAGCTGAATGGAGAGGTAAAGGCTTATTTACTCATAATACTGTATTATTCCTTCATCTTTTGCTACTTGAATTTTTTTATCTTTCCCTTACCGTGTGGTTGATTAAATGTTATGGTCTCAGATGTTTTGGAGGCAGATGCAAGGCAGATTGCGAAAGTCGCTCGGGACTCGTTTGAGAGGTGCTTGTTTGGAATTGGCATGTTTTTTGCAATTCTGTTGTGTATTTAGACTGACATTGATATTAAATGGACAACATCGTAATGCATTTTTTATCAGTAGATATTTTGGCTTTATTCTCTTGTTTGAACCTTTTCGATTGAGTTTTCGACCGAGTCTGAGTAAATCTATAAATATCATGTGTATTTTTCTCTGATGGTTCTCATTTCAGACTTAGATGCTACATGTAAATGACATATCTATATACAATTTCTGAGGAGTTTATCTTTGTTCATCATCGCCATCGTTTTTACACTATTCAGTATTATGAACTGAACTTGATTTACACCCTTCATAATTCAGGAAGATACAGTTTGATATGATTATAGTCTAGCCACTACTAAATGTAAGGCACGTAAATTTGTGAGTAAGTCTAGATGTTTTTTTTGCATGTTCTCAGATTTAATTTTAAAAATATTTTAGGGATGGTCCCATCTTGGTGGTTGCATCAGGTCGTGATACAGTTGCTGTTGCAAGTTCCATTAAGAAGTTGGTCCCAGACAATGTTTTTCTTGTTCAGGTATCACGATTTGCATAAGTATTTAATTCTTTAATATGGTTTTGCTATTATGCTTTAGGCAGCTCCATAGTTCGTGTCTTGATGTTAACATACAATCATCTCTCATTTGGTACTCAAAACTAACTAGAGGAGATATAAGAATTAAATGAACTTTTTGCAGCATAACTGCCTCAATGTATAGGTTTGTATTTGACATAGTTTTGACTTTCGAAACACAATTAGTGAAGCAAGGGTGCACATTTCCTTCGATCGTTGATATCTTTTAACTATTTGGTAACAGATACAGCATCCACGGTCTCGTCTGAGCAGATTTGATCTAGTGATAGCACCTAGCCATGACTATTATCCCTTAACACCAGAGGCGCAGAAGCAAATCCCTTGGTTTCTACGAAGGTGGGTAACACCTCGAAAGCCACCTGATAAACGTGTGGTATGTCCCTTTCTTCATCGATTAAAGGATTTGTTCGCGTCACAAATTCTTAGTTTTGAAAGTCTTTGCAATTGTCCGCCTTTCTTGAATTGTACAGAGGTTATAGGCTTTGCTGAGATAAATGTTATTTTTAGGTCCTTACAGTGGGAGCTCTGCACCAGGCTGATTCTGCTGCTTTGAGAAGTGCGGCTTCTGTTTGGCATGATGAGATGGCTCCGTTGCCTAAACCCTTACTCGTTGTTTCCATTGGAGGGCCTACAAGTACGTTATACATTTGATTTTTGCAGAGTTCTTGTTATGCTCTATGTCAAACTTCTAACTCTGAGGTTTAAACGTGTCCGAACATACCATATTTTTCTGTTCTCTGTAGGGCATTGCAGATATGGTGCAGATCTTGCAATGCAGCTGACAGCCTCGTTGAAGAATGTTCTTCCAACTTGTGGGACCCTCAGAATATCGTTTTCTCGTCGAACCCCCAAGATCGTTTGTACACTTTTTCAGAGTTTTATATAATTATTCATTTATAGCTACATGCTTATTCATGCTTGTGACATACAGGTATCAGACATTCTAGTGGCTGAACTCTCAGACCATCCTAAGGTCTACATTTGGAATAATGAAGGTAATAAGTTGAAATAAGGTAATGCGTGATGATTTGAGATAAGTGGCTTTGTTATGGCTCGGACACTAGACAATGGAAATGCGTTTTTTGTGGCATTTCATTTATTTTTATGACGATATTTTCATCTAAGTTGCATCTTTACGATACTGTTCAGATCCAAATCCACACATGGGACATCTAGCTTGGGCAGATGCTTTTGTCATCACAGCTGATTCAGTAAGCATGTTGAGTGAGGCATGCAGCACAGGGTATCTATCTGGCAGTATATCTATTATCACAAAGTTTACATTTTATTTTATTTTATTTTTGCAAATTTGGATTATTTCTATGCCTGATTTTTTTAAACTTCAGGAAGCCTGTTTATGTAATTGGAGCCGAGCGGTGTACATGGAAATTTGCACATTTTCTCAAATCCCTGCAATGTAGAGGAGCAGTTCGACCTTTCACTGGTGAAGAAAATGTGATTACGCCTTCTCTCACTTTGTCTTTTTTTGTAATTGTTTTACGGTGTTGAACTTTTAAAGGAAAAGTTTCGCCTAAATACAAGTAATTTTTCTTACTAAAGAACGAGCAATCTGTTTTGACATGATTCTTAAGCGACTTCTATTATGACCTTTTTAGCTACTAAAAAGTGACAAATATATGTAATCTCATGTTGCGTGTAATTTAAACAAAGTTTAGACAATGCTAATACGTGTCTTGATTGTCCAGATTTCAGAAAAGTGGCAGTATTCGCCACTAGGTGATACCGAGAAGGCAGCTGATGAAGTGATCAAGGCACTTGCAGAACGTGGGTGGAGATTGCCTGCACAATGAGTTTGCAAACAATGGTATGTCAATGTTTCAAGTGATAAGCTGATAGGCGATAAGGGTTTCGTAAAGCAAATATCTGACAAAAAATCATATTAAAAAGAGAAACTCCTTCAAATTACATGATGAGCAATATCCATTCTTGATAACTCCCCGCTTTTCATCTTTCCAACGCCTTTCTTTGTCACACTTGCATTTTATTTACTGGATAAAGAAGTTTCGTACCTCATGAAACTTAAACCACAGTGATCATCGTAATTCTGTGAATGAGGAAAAATCTACTGTTTAACTGTTGGTATACAGGGTATGAAAAAAGTGCATCTAGATCGAAGGATTTGTATTTTATTAGAATATTTGAGAGGAAGGGTTGCAAATGAACTCCACATTCAAAATCCACTAAAATAAGTTCAATTTGAGAGCTAAAGATCTGAAATGTAATGTCAAATGAATCCACCCAAGTTTTTCGTTTCGGGTTTTTACATGAAATGGCTGAAATTATATCCTCATTTGCAGATACGAGGTGAATGATTTGTTAAAAGCATGACGGCGAGCTGATAAATGCACACGATGACATGAATTTCTCTACGAATAATTGTTTTTCGCTGTCATATTGACTATTTAAATTATTGCATCAGCTTGTCTTATTTTTTATGGCGTTCCAATGTTTGTTCAGACTTCAGACAATATATATATGTCTATTGCCTTTTTCATGAAGAAGCTCAAAAGAGACCCTATTATAACATATTGGTGGTAGTGGATTAGGGGAAGCCGTTTGTTGTTAGTTGACCAATCATTCTAATAACCTCGTTTAGCTTTATCTTTTGTTCCATTTTATTTCTAATTACATCTGCTATGCAACCCAAACAATTCATGTTTGACTTGTGACAGAACATAGAAGACCCCTTTACACAATGGAAAAGACTAATTTGGCTCTGGGAATTAATTGGAATAATATTAAAAAAAATAAAAAGTCTGTAATGTGTAGTAGTAGTTTAATTTGCAACCTTTAATCATTAATCTAATGCCTAACCATCTGCCCCAACAAAGTATTTTCCAACTTAAAATTGAAAAAAGTGATCAAATTTTAATTCTTAACTAACAGAAAAGCTATTAACAACTCCTCTTGCTCCATTATCTTTACAACTAAACTATCTACATCATCCCAATTTTCAATTTCTAAAGCATGTTAACTAACTGCATCCAATCCCTATATATACTACCCATCTTCCTCTTTCATATATATCTCACAACCTTTATTCGAGCTTTCAAAAACGAGCAACTAAAACACGAAAAAACTCGAGTTTTCCCTACTATCTTCTCAACAGTTGCATTAATCGAGATGGAGAAGAGTGAAGCAACCACCATTGACGTAGCAGAAACAAGCAGAGAAAGCAAAGGGAAAGCACCGCTTCTCCGGGATCCACCGGCTTGGGTTCCGGCGGCCGTTGAGCGACAAAGGGCGGCTCCTGCGTACAAAAGAGGGGTTGCAATATTCGACCTCATCCTCCGCATAAGTGCTGCCACGGCAGCTTTAGCCGCCACGATCACCATGGGAACCACCGAGCAAACCCTCCCATTCTTCACCCAGTTCTTCCAGTTCCAAGCTAGCTACGACGATCTTCCTACTTTCACGTCAGTCTTTTTTCTACACTTACACACACACTCTGTTTTATATTACCATCCCTACTTTCACGTCAGTCTTTTTTCTACACTTACACACACACTCTGTTTTATATTACCAAAAAAATAAATAAAAGGATAAACATTTAATTTTATGTCTTCTTCTTTGTCAGGTTCTTCGTGATAGCCATGTCAATAGTTACCGGTTACCTTGTTCTTTCCGTACCGTTCTCCATTGTCTGCATTGCTAGACCTGTAGCTGCTGCTCCACGCCTCCTCCTCATTCTCTGCGACACAGTAAGATCCAAAAAAAATATGTATATATATACGAACATAATAATGATTATAAAAATTGGATTTTGGGAAAAGCAATAACGATGTTTGTTTTCGGTTGTAGCTGGCGGTTACGTTGAATACTTCCGCAGCGGGAGCGTCGGCTGCGATAGTGTACTTGGCGCACAATGGGAACTCGGACGCGAATTGGCTGGCGATTTGCCAACAGTTCAACGACTTCTGCCAGAGGACCAGCGGAGCGGTGGTGGCTTCGTTTGTGGCGGTTGTGCTGCTCATTTTCCTGGTGGTGCTCTCTGCTTCTGCCCTAAAGAAACATTGAAATTAAAACAACATTTGCGTGTGCATGAATTTCATTTTCATTTTTTTTTTCACTCTTTGTAAGTTGTTTTTAATTTTTAATTTGGTGGTTCTGTTGTTTATTGGCTGGTGAACCGATTCTTGGATTTTTCTGTGTAGATCGAAAGAAAAATCAAATTGTACATCACATTTGTTATATTGCAATTTACAGTTTTCGTTTTTCCCTTTTATTCGACATTTGCAATCAGAATTCGGTTCAGTTTTTATATTACACTTCAAATGAAAATACTTTTAATCGTTTGTTTTAATTTCTAAATACACACACAAAAAAAAAAAAAAAAAAAAGAGGGAAAAGGAAATATGAACTTATTGACTGTTAAAAAAATTGGGGTGGATAAAAGTAGAATTAGCCCAATCAATAGAACTGTATTTGCTACTAATTTGTGTATTTAGTTTTCCATTATCATTTAAAAAGAACAATATATTACTTTTGATTTGCTGTAGTAGTATAGTGCCGAAGACGAACAATTGGGGAAATAGGGTTAGGGTTTATGCGATCTGTGATGGGACAACGCAGAGGAGTTCGTGTATCTATTTCGAAGGAACGGGGTCCCAAAAAACCTAGCCTCATCGAGAATCCAACAGCTGATGATCGAATCTCCGATGGCAGCGGCGGATTGGTTCAGCAGGCGGCAGTTTCGACCTCCGGCGTCGATGGAGGATCGCCGGTGCCGATGAACCGGGATTCCGAGAGCGGCGACTCCATGCGTGAGCCATACCAACAACCGGCAGGCCCGCAATTGAGTCAGGAACTGGTGACTCAGTACAAGACGGCGTTAGCAGAGCTTACTTTCAACTCAAAGCCAATAATAATGAACTTGACGGTTCTCGCCGGTGACAGTTCGCGTGCTGCGGAGGCCATTGCAGACACTATCTGCACCAATATTATTGAGGTCACTCTGAACTTTTTTTTTCATTAATTTACTGGTAGATTTAGTCCTATTTGATGCTCTACTCAAACTGTAATGACGCATAGCTGTAAATTAGTTGTGGTTAAAGTAAATACTTATGGATTTTTACAGCTATTGATCATAATTTTCATCTTTTCTACAGTATTATCTGTTACAGTATTATCTGTTACCTGATGTGTGGAATTAATTTACAGGTTCCTAGTGAGCAAAAAATACCTTCTCTGTATTTATTAGACAGTATTGCGAAGAACATTGGGAAGGATTACGTAAAATGCTTTTCTTCAAGATTACCGGAGGTCAGATTTTGTGAAGTATCGTTTGTTGTTTTGTCATTATTAAGTATTCATCGCTGCTTGCATATACTTTGGTCATTATTCCCGTAAAGGTGACCGTACTTTGTGGTGAATTTACCAGGTTTTCTGCGAGGTGTATAGGCAGGTCGATCCTTCGATGCATAAGGGTATGTGCCACCTTCTCGGCACCTGGAATAGCATATTCCCTTCTCAGACAATTGAGTTGATTGAGAAAGAGCTTGAATCTACCAAGGCAAGGCCCTCGATAAGCTTTATATAACATAAATTTTCCCAAATATTCTTACCATTCGCCACTAAATGATTGTAAATTGTAATAAGAGCCATACGTATGCCACAGAATGTACATGATAACGAGTCGAAGGAAGATAATAAAGCCTCAGCCGATTCTAAATCTTCTTCAGAGTCTGATTCTCTGATTCAACAACACGAAGAGAAAGAACAGCTTCTGCGGGTCCCGCCCTACAAAAAGGGATTGGCAGTATTCGACCTCGTCTTACGCATAAGTGCCACCTTAGCAGCTATAGCCGCCACATTCACCATGGGAACCAAAGGGCACCCCCTTCCATTATTCACCCAGTTCTTCCAGTTACTTCTCTAGACTTATATCTACTCTCCGTTTTCTATTTTATAAAATACGCAATAAAAAATTAAAAAAATGAAATATTTTATGTTTTGTTGTTCGTTAGGTTCTTTGCACAAACCATGTTGATAGTTTCTGGATTCCTTACTATCTCTGTGCCCGTCTCCATTGGCTGCACTTTTAGACCTGTAGATGCTGTTCTACGCCGCTTCCTCATTTTCTACGACGCAGTAAGCTCCCAAAAACTATATCTATATATACATATCATTACTATGATTTTAAATATAGTATTTTCGAAAAGCAATGATGATGTTTGTTTCGGTATATTTTATTTCTTGGTTGTTGTAGGTGATGGTTTCGTTGACTATTCCTGTGGCGGGAGCATTGTCTACGATCGTGTACTTGCTGCACAATGGTGACTCTGATGCGAATTGGCTGGCAATTTGCCCGCAGTTTGATTCTTTCTGCCGGAGGACTAGCGGAGCTGCGGTGGTGTCGTATGTCTTGGTGGTGTCGTATGTCTTGGTGGTGATGCTCGTTTTTCTGATGGTGCTCTCCGCTGCTGCTCTAAGGAAACCTTAATCAACATATTTATGTTCCAATGTTGATCAATTTGATTTTAGTTTTTCTCTTGGAATTTTCTAGTTAAATAAATAAATCAAATGAAAAAAATGCAATTTATTAATTTTTTAAAAAGAAAAATATACAATTCTGATTTATTTATAGGGTAAAATTCATTTTGCACCCCTGTACTATGAGAAATGTATCGTTTACCCCCCTGATGTATGAAAAACATCAAATACCCCCCTGCCGTTAACTTTTTTCTTGAATCCGTTAGTCGAACCCTTTGACTGGCCGTTATAAAGACCCGTTGGTTTTTTTTTTTTACGAAATTACCCCCAATAATCTCTATATAGGTTTTGTTTGATTGACCAAACAATAAGAAACATGTTCAGTTATTTTTTAAGAATCTAAAATTAAGTTGTTTGGTTACAATCATCATGATTATGTTAGTTGGTTTACAAATATGTGAATCTAAGACAAATGAAGAATTCAAGAACAGAAGAAAAAATGGGTGAAAATAGTGAAAAAAACATGTTTAAAAGAGTGAAAAAAAGGTTGAATAAGTGGGAAAATTTAGTAAAAAAAAAGCTAACACTAGACAATCTATATATAGAGATTATTGGGGGTAATTTCGTCAAAAAAAAGCCAACGGGTCTTTATAACGGCCAGTCAAAGGGTTTGACTAACGGATTCAAGAAAAAAGTTAACGGCAGGGGGGTATTTGATGTTTTTCATACATCAGGGGGTAAACGATACATTTCTCATAGTACAGGGGTGCAAAATGAATTTTACCCTTATTTATATAATCAATTATCTTTTCTGCATATTGTTATCTGCACAAGAAATAACACCAGAAAGCAAGAACGATAGATACACCAGAAGCCAAGCACAACATATCCAAAGCTCCCTCTGTTCTCAACTTTCTCTCTCTTCTCTCTCTCTTCGTCTTCTCAAACTCTCTGTACCTTCTCCGCCCTTCTCGCACCCTGTTTTTCCCTGTCCCCTTTTTGCCGGCCAATGCCCCTTCCAAAATGACCATACTGTCCTTCCCATTCAATTGAATTCCATCCACGTCCTCGATTTCCAATTTCACTTCCCTCACCTGCATCTCGCCGCTCTCTGACCCACCGCACGTGACCACTATCCCGGCCTGCACGTGACCGTGGCCGGCCGTTGCCAGGATCGAAGCGAAACGCACCTGTAGTTCCCCAGTCAGCCAGTGGCGCTGCACCGCGACGGGCTTGTGTGATGAAATGTTCGCCGCCCGCCGGCCGATTGGGTCGATCAGAATCCAACTCAGTGTCATGCTGTCGAGGATTTCGGCAGCTGATTCGTCTCCGGCGAGATACTTGACGGCGGTGGGGACCACGTCCTTCGGCTCCAGCAGGTCGATCCGGAAGGGAGAGGAGCGGAACCACCCGCCGTCGGTTGAAGTTTCATGGAGTTTTGTGAAGATTAGATTGTCGTGGTACTTTATATCGACGGCTGAGAGTAGTTCCGGCGGTGGTGGGATTAAGGATGAGTGGCCGTGACAGCTTTGATCTGTTAAGAGAGGGAAAGCGTGTGAGAAGAAGGTCCGAGGCCCGCCGTTGGGGAAGGCGGAGATGAGTTGGCTGACTTGTGGTGAGGCGGCGGTGGACGGCCAAGTTGAGTGGCATATGTTGGACCAGAGGTTGTCCTGGCCGGAGTGGCGGCGGAGAGTGGTGGTGCAGCAGGCGGCGGAGGCGAGAGATGGCCCGTCTAAACGGGGGAGGATGTGGGCTTCGACGATATCTGGATGCAAGGTGGAAAACCCGGTGGCGGAAGGCGGTGGCGGAGAGTTGACTTGTTGTGCCGGCATTTTTTTTCTTGGACTGCGGTTAGTCATTAGTGCTTTATGAGTGGACATTGATGAAACTATTAATAATGATTTGAGTGGTAGCAATTTGATTCTGTGCTAATCGTGTATTATTTACATACTTGCCCTTGGATTAGTTAGTCTATTCACCGGCCACGTAGTAGATTAGTCTTTAAATAAGAAATTAGTCATTAATTTTATTTTTAAATACTAAAATTTATTGAATTTATTAAATAAGAAATATAAAATTCATGTTTGTTTTTATTTTTTGTTCAGAAATCCATCATAAAATATCTTCTAGTGTTCAAGCTTTCCAGACACTAAATGTTACGTACGAACAGTACGAGTGATTATAATCTAATTAATTGAATAATTGGCTCTTCAGCTCTAACCTTGTCGCTAATACGAAATTGTATCGGTCAGCGTCCGCAATTTAATTAACTTTCATGTGTGCAATATGACGATGAGTAAACATCATCGTGTAAGCAACGTTTGAACTGATTCTTGTTCGGACTCGATTTGTTTAATGTTATATAGACGTCTAACGTATCTTACTAATCATCAAAATCAAATTGTTTAACAGCAAGACCACGTCACATTATATAATAATACCGATACTAATAATAATAATAATAATAATAACGTCATTTTCAGCATGCGATTATAGAGATAAGCCTGCTTAATCACACCACTTGACTTTTTTCGTCTCGTTGATTAGGGAGATCTCGTTTCGAACATTAAAAATGGAGCCAACAGGACAAAACAACAACAACAAAAGCAGCTGCATTTCCATACGAACCTCCGTGAAAATATAATATAAAATAAATAAATTCATCTCCAAGCACCAAAATCTACGGATTGAAGTGAGATATTACCGTTAAACAAGTCTGATACATGCTGCTTACACAACCCTATTCTCCTCCTACGTAAACTGGGATGTATAGAGCTACAAAACCCCGTTTTCCAACCTGGAAACTTCTGTCTCTCCATCACTTGAACTGCATAAACACACGAAACCTTAGCAGAGCAACCAATCACGAAACAGTAACAAGGCCTCGATTCTCCCACCATTCTCGCCAACGATAACAAACACAGACCGCTGTAGTTTATCCCGTACATTAACGCACCGTCCAATCTTGATTCTCTTGCGTTAGCTTCTTCTTCTTCTTCGAGCTCAATCTCTTCCGTAATCGGGATTTTGCTCAGTTGTAAATCGAACTTCTTCTCTATCTCCTTCTCGTGTATCCTGTATTTCACCGCCAGTGTTCTTACGCACGACATTCTCACTTGATACGAAATGATTTGCTTCACTTGAATAAAGTTGTCGCACTCACTGTACCATTTTAGCCATCGATTAACTAACCCTGTAAACCAATCAACGATTTGATCGTCGTCCATTAATACTAGCATATAGCAAGTTCTTGGTTGTCCTTCTCTATTTGTCAATCCATATCGATGAAGACGCTTCATTATTACGTTTACTGGCACAATAATTTCTGTAATGAAATCGTAATTTGCGGACCCTGGTAAAAGAGCAAGAGTTGAAGCTGTCTCGGACGATATATATTCTTTGGCCCGTTTTTGAAATTCGTAGTAAGAATCTGTTAGTTCTTTGGGGAGAGCTGGCTCTATTATATGCTTAGCTAATACAGTTTCTTCAGTTTCTCCTCTTTTAGCATTCACATCTTGAATCCATACTTTCAGGAGTAGTTTATACCAGTGGTCAGTTTCCATTCCGGGTTTACGGTAAAACGAGATTTGATGCAAAATAGAGCTAGTGTCTGCCAAACCCTTGATTTCGGATTCTTTAACTTTCTTCAGCCCGTGAGCTAGCCATTTCTTCCCAATTCTCGAAACCCCTTCATCCCACAACTCTTGTTTCTGTTCGACGAATATCTTGATTTTGTCCTTCAACTTGTGAACAGCTTGTACAGCTGGATTCTCCTTCGGGCGCCTTTTAATCAGTGTGCCGAGAAATCGAACGCCGCGTGGATCACTGCATGCAAGAATATCCGCTTCACTCTCAACCTCTAAGTAGAGAGAATTCTTCAAGTACCCTTCAATCTCCGACTTGAAAGCCAGAGAAACTTCTTTGGGACCCGAAACGGCAAAAAATATCTCATCCATGAAACGACAACAATGTATTCTCACACCAGATTTCTCACCAACATTGTACTGTGTTACACTATTGTTACTAATCTGTCGCCTAAACCAGCCACGTAGCTTTGAGTTTGAACTATGCTCCTCCTCAGCATTAGGCGAGTTGGAGGTCTCGTATTGCATAGACATCCTGTATATCTCACGGTCAAATAAATCAAGATATATGTTCATCAATATAGGCGACAAAACACCTTCTTGCGGAAGACCGTGTCCTTTAGGAAAAGCCCCGAAATCCATATTGAGTACTCTGGCATCGAACATGTTTTTAATAAGCTCAAATAAACCATGATCTTCTATCTTGTCCTCCATTGATGACAGGAGTTTGCTAAGGATGCATTCATCGAGACTTTTGTTGAGAATCAACGTGAACCACCAATCAGGATCGGGTATCTCTTTACGGATATATTTCAAAGCAGACCAATGGCCTCTACCACTTCGAAAACCGTGAGAAATCTTGGAGAAGTGGGGCCGGTAGATCACTTCCAAAACTATTCTAACGGTTTCTTGAACAACCCTTAGTTTCAGTTTCGGGAAAACTAGTTCCTCTTTCTTCAACTTTGTCCCTTTAGTCGATATTGAATATGTATTGGCCCCAACTTCGAAGTGTCCGTTAGCTAGCTCTTTTGCCATGGACTCGAAAGGCAAGCTATCTGCATCCGATGCCAAGTCAACATTCGAGGTCACCCTTATGCAATCGTAAGCATCTTTTAGAGTGTTGGGGTCTGCAATCACTTTCATGAGGTCTCTGAATTTGCCATTCGAATACTGTTCTTTCACCTTCTTCTTTATAAGCATCTCGAGAAACTTCTTCACCTCTACACGTGTTTTCGGTTTCGATTTTCGTTCACAAACCTCGTAAGATTCTTGAACCAAAAAAGCAAGATTTTTCGCCAGGGCCGTTTTCCCAATCTCTACATCATCAGTGGAATCAACACATGACTCATCCAACAAGTTTGCTAAATTCTTGGCCAATCCCATATTGCCAATTCCCTTATCACCATCGCCATTTTCATAATGTGGTTTACGAGTCAAATAATATGCTACAGGAATAAATCTTTCCACAGACTTCCCTGAAACAAATATTACTACATAAGTAAAGCAGAAAACATTATACTAATAAATAACTTCACCAAGTATAAATTGGTAAATGAAGAGATAAGAGCCTTACCGATACTGATCACAAGTTTTCTCCGTAGTAGTTGAGACTTTGGCAGCATGGCTGCTGGTTAGAGTTTAACTAAGCCTTGTGCGTCTGCTTGCTGCCATTTTGTTCAAGAAAATTCGGCTATGTTGACAATTTATACCCTGATTAAGCGCCAAAAAACTAGATGATATAAATAAGGCGTGCTCTGTGTTACAATTTGTAAGAGGCATTTTAACAAACAGGTGGAGTGCAGAACATACAACCCACAAAAGTAACCTGTCATCAGCCACCGGGACAATACATAATTACGGCTTCCGAATAAAGCGCAAAAGACGATTTAGCCAAACAACCCCTTAGGTGAAATTTCAGTTTAGCACCTTTAGTGAGTAGAGTGATGGAGAAGCACTCGGTTCGTGTTTGGTATGAGAAACTACTATACTTGCACCGAAAACACTTCACCAAACTAGAAATGCTTATTGGCGTGTGGGCCAGGCCCAAAGTCAAAGCCCAGATCAAATTTCGCACCATTTTTGTTTTGTCTTTGGTTCCTTCGATGCTACACCCGGTGAAAAACACCGGGTGGGTCTTCTGCTGCCATTATAAAAAATATTTCAATATTACTAACACTAGATAATTTATTGGATTTTGTAATTTGAAGTTAAATTGCACTTTATTAGTTTGTTTACCGAACTAAGTTTTTAAATTATAAGTAAATTACACTTTTTCTTAAAAAAAAAATCAGGGATTTTGCAGTGCGGGTACCCGTGGGGATTTCCCGACTTCAGTTCATTTATCTGTAATTTCCTTATTTTCATTTATATAAAAGTAATTCGTTTCATCTTCATATAATAT
>NW_012193138.1:1936609-1979789 GCF_000504015.1 Erythranthe guttata
ATATGGCTTTTTATGCTTCCCAGATGCTTGATGAAATGCCGAAGTAAGAGTTCATGATATTGCTTCAAATATGAAAGAATGACATCAATTCTTGTTGAAGCGAGCAAATTAACCAGGTTAATTTCAGTGATGATTCAGCTCTCGCTCTGTAGGGTAAATCTTCGTGAATTCCGTTAAGGATGTACAAATGTTACAAACAAACCAAAATTGCCGTACCAGAAAATCCTATTCAAGAATTGATCAAGGTCAACTGCCTCTTGAAAAACCTCGTTCATTCCGGTCAATTCACAGAAGCCCTCCATCTCTTCCGACAAAGTCACTCATCGCTCCACTTGAGACCTGACCACTACACTGTATCAACTGCCCTCACCGCGTGTGCCAACTCCCACGAGACCCGAGTGGGCGACCAACTCCATGCCCACTCAATTCAATCTGGGCTTAAAAGATTTCCTCACGTTACCAACACTCTCCTCTCACTCTATGCAAAATCTTGCCACTTGGATTCGGTTAAAAGGGTCTTCGATGAAATAAAGGAACCCGATGTTTATTCACGTACTACCTTGTTGTCTGCTTGTATGAAGCTGGGCGAAGTTGACTATGCCCGCCACGTGTTCGATCAAATGCCTCAAGGAAATGTGGCGGTTTGGAATGCGATGATCACAGGGTGCACCGGAAACGGGCATGATGAGGTTGCTTTTGACCTTTTCCCCAGTATGCATACCTTGGGTGTAAAAGCTGATAAGTACACTTTCGCTAGCGTTTTAAGTTTATGTTCTTTCGAGCACTTTGATTTCGGAAGGCAAGTGCATTCTTTAGTTTTAAAGACTGGATTTACGAGGAGGGTGTCGGTTATTAATTCTTTGCTCACCATGTATTTTAATTGTATAAGTGTTGCGGATGCTTATGGTGTGTTTGAGGAAATGGGATTTGAAGTAGGAGACAGCATAACTTATAATGCAATTATAGCTGGCTTAGTGAGCATCGACAGAGACGAAGAAGCTCTGTTCATTTTCAAAGATATGCAAACTGCCGGTCTAAAACCAACCGAACTGACTTTCGTGAGTATTATGGGAGCATGTCTCTTCTCTAAATTTGCTCGTCAAGTACACGGCCAAGCCATAAAGATGTGTTTTGAGGACTGTACTTCAGTGAACAATGCAGCAATTAGCATGTACTCGAACTGTGGGGACATAGATTCAGCTCGTTTGGTTTTTAATAGGTTACAAGAAAAGGATATCGTGTCATGGAATGCAATAATAGCAAGCTACGCGCAAGAGAATTCGAGCCACGACGCCATGCTGGCATATCTTCAGATGCAAAGTAACGAAATTGAGCCCGACGAATTCACAATCGGTAGCTTACTAGCAAGCTCGGACATGGTCGAGGCAGTTGAGATGATTCAAGCAGTTGTCGTAAAAAAGGCCCTCATCTCGAAAGTCGAAGTTTCAAATGCATTGCTTTCTGCTTTCTGCAAGAATGGTGAAACCGAACAGGCAAGCAAGGTATTCAGCGGTATGGAGTCGAGGAACTTGATAACGTGGAATTCTATGATTTCTGGATTTTTATTAAACGGGTCCCCTTTTTGTGCTCTGCGCCAATTTTCGACGTTATTAGTACAAGGATGGAGGCCAAATCACTACACACTCAGCCTTGTTTTGAGCGTTTGTGCTAGCATTTCGGATCTACGGTACGGAAAACAGGTCCACGCGTACTTACTGAGATTTGGGTATTTCTTTCGTACTTTGCTAGGCAATGCTCTCATTGCATTGTACTCTAAATGTGGGGATCTAACTTTGTCGTTGAGGGTTTTCGAAAATATGACAGAAAAGGATTCTATCTCATGGAACTCGATTATCTCCGCCTACGCACAGCATGGAGAAGGCAAAGAAGCTATCCAATGGTTTGAGGCTATGCGATATTCGAGTGAAGTGACACCCGATAAGGCCACTTTTACAGCAATCCTTTCGGCTTGCAGCCGGTCGGGTTTAGTTTCCGAGGGTATTCGCTTCTTCGATTTAATGGTCAACGGGTATGGTATTGACCCTGAAGTAGACCATTTTTCTTGCATAGTTGACCTTTTGGGCCGGGCCGGGTTTCTCGATATAGCAGCGGGCTTGATGAAAGATAGGGGGGTTGGTATTGAACCGAGTGTGTGGTGGAGTTTGTTGAGTTCGTGCGCTGCTCACGGGCATTTGCAGTTGGGTTGTATAGCTGCGGAGTTTCTTATTGAAACGGGAAAAGATGATCCTGCGTTTTACGTTGTTCTTTCGAATCTTTATGCTAATGCAGGGAAATGGGAGGAGTCTGCTAAATTGAGGGAGTTGATGAAGAAATGTGGTGTGGTGAAACAACCTGGAAGCAGTTGGATTGCATCCTGACCTTTTCACAGGGTATGTTTGTAATTTTTCACGTAAGAGTTTTATACCGAATATTCTACAATTTTCACATTTCCTAAGAAATAAGGTATTTTCTCAATAAATAATTAAAATAAATTAAACGTGATATTGAGAAGAAGAACAAAAAATTATAATTAAAAAAAAAAAGAAAAAAAAAGAAAAAGAGAATACATGGTATTTTTCTTTATATATATATAATGAGAAAATGCCACGTCATCGTCGCCTAGATCTTATCCTTGCCGATGAAAATTGATCTCGTAGTTCCTCCTGTTGCAACCATACACGTATACAATTTTAATCATATATTAGCTGCAGTGTATATACTCCACATATAAAAGCCATTAATTAATTAATATTGGACCATGATTTAAAAAAAAAAATGGTAGAAAAATAATTAGGGGCACGTGTTGTTATATGTTGTGTGTGGGGGACTGGTATTACAAGGACAAGTGTGGTCAATTTAATTGAAAAACGGTGCCGCATTTGTCAAACTTATGTTAGAAATCATTGTTCTAAGCCCTCCTGACTAAATTTCTGGTCAAAATAATGCATCCTGCAAAAGCGTAAATTTAATAAAAAGCCTGAAATATATATGTAATGGGTTTTAAAAGTATGGCTGAAAATTCCAACACTTGTGATGTTGGACCACTGACCAAACAAGTAACGACATTTTGTAATGAATTGATACGATAAAATTAATACACATGACTCAAAACAGCCCTACAACAACTAGTAATTATATTATACACATAATAAATGCATGAGGGTTTGCTCGATTCACACGACTCCTCTCATTTAATGATCTTTGTTTGTTTTAATCTGACCAGGTGGGCTTAAGAGTAATTTAGTTTGATTATAGTACATACAGTATATTTGTACGTACTTCACACGTGTATATTTGTAATACATATAGTATCTTCTATTGTATGTCATATCTTGTATTTTATAAATATTATTGCATTAGTCGCAATCATGAGTTTTATACTCTACAAATAAAATATGATACATTAGTGTATTTTCTATATTGATCAAAATGATCAAGAAAAGAGATAGATCATGCACCCTAATCTAATCTGTTTCATATTAAGTGTCATTTAGGGTTGTTGTATCTTAATTGAGAAAGTTATTAGATAGTTTTTATTATAGGGTAAAACTTCTTATTTGACAAATACAAAATTGTTCTACTTTGAAATTTGGTCAAAGTGACACTTAATATTAAGTAATTAATTTCTTGTTCAACTTTGATTACTATAGTCGGAAGCTAAGTCTAGTCGCCATGAATTGATTGAGGCTACCTCCATTATTGATCTGATTTTTAACTTCTCAATTGTGATTGTTTCATTTGGGGAAGCAGCAAAATCAAACTAGCTAGGAAATTAATAAATTCATTTAATTGGTGTAATTAAATTAAGTGTAATGCAGTACTAAATTACTATTTAATTGGCATAAGATAAATACATTACTTACCATGTGATCAAATATATATAGCTAGTCGTGATATGGGTGGTAATGGGTTCGAGCCATGCTCGAACCCTCTGGGCTCGATAGTGGCTCGGACGACGACGACTCCCACTGATCTAAATTCACACCAAATAATCTCACCCTCTTTAAATTCCCACTTGCTGCTGCTGTTTCCTTCCGATCTACATGCAACATATTTAATTATTAATACATATATTCTACATTAATTATTAAACAACTACTTAACCCTAATCTAATTATATTCTGTAAAGTACTGCATATAAAAATAACTAAGTTGATCTCGTAAGAGCCACTAATTATATCTTTATTTTTTATTTTTTTATAAGTAAACTAATTATTATATGTATCTTACCCTATTCATGTATGAGATCTATATATAATAATGTAATAATTTTTCACAGAGTGTAAAAAGAATATAAATAAGAATCTTCCTCGGAAAATGCAAGAACAGTAGAGTAAAATTAAAAGGGAAGAAAACAAAAAGGGTATTAATGGAATTTAGGGCAGAGAAAATGAATAGTACCTGCATCTGCTGCATGAGGACAATCGTTTGGTGGTTGGTAATGGTAAGAGAGAGAAGAAGAACAGTAGTCTTGATAATATTGGCTTATTAGATAAGGATGCCCCGCCGGATTATTATAAACTAACCGGCTCCACCCGCCACCGCCGCCGCCGGCAGGTGGTGTCCGCCTAACATTAGCACTAGCACTAGCAACGCTACTGATCTCTTGTCCTCCTCCGCCGCCGCCGCCCGAATTTCTCCGCCTCCACCCTATAAACAGACGGCCGACATCCTCTGGGTGGCGGAGGAAGAGAACAGCATCGCCGGCGTCGAGCCTTTTCTCCTTGACGAAGCGGCTCCACCCTCTCGTCAAGACGTAGCTCTGGCTGCTGTTCCAGTATGAGTACCGGAATCTCCACGATTTTCCGACCTCATCCTCGAAGCTCAATACTAAGCCCTTCTCGCCTGTGTCTCCTCCTCCGCTTCCGCCGCCGTTGTTCAACGGGAGATACTTCTCGGCGTGTTGCTTGGGTATGACGAGGCGGTTGAGTTTTCCGACGTCGCTGGGGGTAAGTGATTTCTCGAACAAGGGCTCTTTCGGTATTTCATCCACTACTTCATGTTGGCCCAATTCCGGCGGCCGTGACGCGGTACTGTTGGTTTCTTCCGGTGATTCTTCTTCGGTTTCATTGTTGTTGTGGCTATAGCAGAAAGCCGCGCTCTGGCTGCAGAACGCGGCGGCGGAGGTGCCGTGGTTGAGATGAAGAGGGGCGGCGGCGGCAGAATTGGGGATCGGATATGACCACCAGTCTGAAGGGTAGTACTGATTTATTGACATTTTCGCAACTACTGATCGATATATGGAAAGTGGAAACAGTGGGATATATATATATATATATATATATATTAAGGAAAGATATGGAAGAAAAATAATAATAATAATATTTATTATTATTATTATTATTAAAATAGTAATTTTGTTGTTTATGTGGAAAACTGTGAGAACTATCTGATTGATGATTGAAAGTATGGAAAAAGAAAATTAGATGATTGAACAGTTGGAGTTAAAATTTTATAATACATTTGCAGTCCCCAATATATATATATATATATATTTTTTTTTTTCGTTAATTTATTTTTTATATTAATTATAAATAAAAATCACACAATATATATAGTATATATCGGTGTTGTGAGGGAGTAGTGTAACTTTATTTTGGCAAGACGAACACGAAATCTAGGTTTTAAGAAGGACTGGATTGCAATTATGAGATTCGAAATAAGGGTCAGCTGTTGCTGGATTTGCTGAAACTGAACTTACCGTAAAACTCAGAATAATGTCAGCATACCCTTTTCATCTTTTTTTTCCTTTTTAATTTTAATTTTTTTTGTATTTCAAGTCTGTCACTGTCAATAAGTAACATTTTTGGTAATTGAATAATCCATGTGTCTCTAATTAATCGTCGTTTTAGTTTGATCAAAATAATCCGATTCAATTGATATTATAAACCTTCGTTTCGTTTCTAAGATAACATTATGAAAATTCAGTTATATTGTTAATAATCTCCCAACTAGCTAAGAATAGAGCTATTTTTTCCACAATTGCGAGTCTTATAGGACTGAACAAACATACTTACTATAAGGTAGAGTTATTTAATTAATTATAATAACAAAAAAATGGGTAAACTAATTGTATTATTAGATTCTATTTGAGACATATATTAATGTATTTCCGAGAATTACGCAATGAGATGAGATTTGTAGGAATAGAGAATAAATTGATAGAGCGTTTCAGGAATAGGTATCGTGTTTGAATTGGAACCTCAAACTCAAGAGTATTTAATTAATATATTCATGTGTTCCCCTGTCACATAATAATTATTAATTACGCCACACCCTGTCGTCCCCCTATCTCTTCCTGTTTTCTATCTTTAATTCATCTCTCATCATTTTCTGTGTACTTGCTGTTTTCTTATACATCTTCCGACAATATTTTCTGTGAATTAATATCTGCAATAATATTACAATTTCAAAAAAATACTTTTTTTTCTAATTCTAATTTTAAGAAAGATTTTTCGTTAGCAAATACTACTATTCATTAATACGAATAATTAATTAGAATAAAAATAACATTGTCTCTTGATAGTTGATTAAGATTTATAACGATCTGCTATAAACAATTTGCTATGAAACATACATAGATACATTTTATTGCAGAAGAATTAGAGAAACATAGCTGAAAACAGGAAAATAATGGTTGAACAAATTCCACGTAAATATTTATTTTTTAACGCAATATTTTAATTTCAAATAGTTAGTAGAGTACAAAAAAATTAAAAATATATATATATATACAAAAATACTATTAGAGTTTCCTAGGATTGCACTAGCGTTTACTACTTTTGTATATAAGATAATATTCGGTTTCACCGATCCGTCATGTTTATTACATTAGAATTGGTATTGAAAATCTGAACTGATTTGAATTTATAAAAACAAAAAAAAAAAAAACAGAAAAAACAAAACAATTCAAGCGATAAAATTGTAATTTACACCTTGCGTTGTAATTATAATTGGTCAGGGGTTCTAACCTCATTAAAAAAAAATTATTATGTGCCAAGTTAGAAACTAAGTTTGAAGTTGAGACAAATTTATATGGCAAAATTCTTATATTTCTCTAAAGCGTTAATTAGCATGAATGAATCCTATTCAAAATATCTTACCCATATATTTCAATGAAATATATATATTTTATTTTCAGAATTATATAATATAGATCGATGATACGTAAGTCTAGCAGGGCCAAGCATTTTGCTAGCAAAATCTGCAACGGTTGCTGTCATGATAAATACTTATATAATGTTAATTTGTTCATATATATATATTCCAAAGGTTTGTGTGATGGAACAGGGCTTATGGAAAATTGTAGTTGCTACACAAAATAAATAAATAAATAAATCAACGTGAATATTAATCCAAAACATACATATATAAATATTGAATATATATTTTCAAAAAGTACAAGGGCCGAGAGACATCATGTGATATCTAACATCAATGTTGATCACTTTCCCGACGTACTGTACATTCATGTGGCTTAAATACATGTTACTTGCATGGTTCATTGAATCCTGCTTTTTTTTTTTAAATTCTTTTACACCTCTATTTTATATTTATAAAATTAGATAATTATAAAGTAGAAAGAATTAATAGATTTCTAAATAAAAATTAATCATATGTAAAACAATCGTATGAACGAATTACAAATTCAACGAAATCTATAACATTTACAATCATATATTCGAAAATCTGTAATCGCCCCTTTCCTTTATATTTTCTCTCTTCAATTATATAATTCTCTAAATAAAAATAATTATATAATAATGACGTACACAATTAAATCATTCTGTATTTTATATTTAATTTCTGTTGTTGGGCCCCACTTAGAAATGGGCCTAATTGATATTGAATTCTGAAACCAAAACGTTACGGACTCTCCTCATCAATGGCCCACTTGATACATAATCAAAACCCAAAACCTTGAAGTACTTTGCATTAATATATTATTAATGTATTTCAAAAGAGATTAATTGTATTTTAGACCCTTAAAACACAATAAATTATTTACATTCAACCTTTGACTGGTTTTTTGAAAAGTCAACGTCGATACTTTTGTTGTTTCAAACTAATTTCGAGAATATCAGAAGAAAGAAAAAATTCCAACCAAATTAAATTACTTGAAAATTATATTTCTTCGTAAAAAAAACATTTTCGCAAAAAAATCTTACCAAATTATTCGATTAGTAGTTGTTTTGAGAAAATGTCGTTTTTGTTGTTGTAAAACAATCTATCTAATCTAAGGGCTAGTTTAATACCGCTGAATGACCGCTGAGTGACACCAATTTCTCATTCGGTCAGTGGTTCTTTCATTCAGAGTGTTTGTTTTAGACATCTGAACCAAATCATTAGGTGCTGACCGATTCAGGTCAAAATATACGACTTATTCATCCAGAGGTTGTGCTGAATGGTTATTAGACTAATTTATCCCCACATATTTAGCTCTCCTGCGGCACGAGTCCTGCCATTTATTTTTTTTTTCCTTTTAAATATATTATATTTAATTGTATAAATTGGTTCAATTCTCAATGTAATTTAGCACTTTATGTTTGATGGTTATAGTGAAAGGTTTTAGAATTAAATTTACTCTTACGTACTTATTTTCACTAAATTAATAATATAATAGTTACTAGGTTTATTGTTACAATTATGATTTTATGTTCAATGATTTGAAGGTTAATATCGTAAAATTATACTATTCAGACATAATAAAACTTCCAGTTACCAAACAAACTTAAACGTTCATCATTCAGTATTCAGATACGGTCTTAGTCATTCAGTTCGTGTATTCAGCATTCAATATTCAGTGCTTAATTTTATCAAACAAGCCCTAACTCTTTCGGTTTGATGATTGTGGAAGGAATAGTAATACATGAAATATAAATAACGAGAATAGAATCACAAAGAAAGTAATAGAAAGAGATACGATTTACAAATAGTTAATTAATGTGGTTGTCGAATGGGGATTGAGTTTTTCTCATTTAAACCAAAAACACACACACACTCAATTGAAGAAAAAGAAACAATACAAATAAGATGATTAATTGATTATGGATCAACAAGATGTTAAAATTCTTGATATTTGTCAACCAAATGTAAGTCACCTACACAACTTCACATTGTTACACAATTATGTAATACTCCAAAAAAGTTATATAAATTAGACACATTCAACAAACTCACCACTTGGATCTCCTTGTACTTTGTCCTTCTCTAACATCTCCCATTCTTGATTTAGCTGCTGCAACTTCACATTTTCTTTCATTACAATCATCTCTCGAAGCCCACGATAATCGAGAATTTAATAACCTAGTGCTCGACAAAACTTGGTCCTGATCAATACCACCCTTCACTGGTGGTTTATATCTCTGTCTCTCCTCATGACAACTCCTCCTTTGAACTCCCTTCTCGATTTCGTACAGTCTCTCCCTCTCTAAACCATCTCCAGAAACAGAGTTTCTACCTTTGATTTCGTCTCTGTCTCTCTTCGATCCGAGGAAAATTTCCAACTGTCTCCTCATCTTGCTAATGGCAGAATTTTTCTCCTCGGACATCTTCGTCCGGCCTCTCTCCTCGCGCCACCTGTAGCCAAATTCAACCACCCCACTTTCCTTTTCCGCCCCCTCGCGAACTTCTTTCGACTCACTCGTTAATTCATCGCACACCTCCTCTGTTTTTTCTCTAGCCCTCTTCTCGTTTTCCAGTTCTTTAACTACCTTCGTAAAAGACGACTTCATTTCGGCTATTTCTATACCGAGTTTCTTGTTCAAACGCTCGAGCCTACGTCTCAATTTTTTCTCAGCCTCTAGTTCACATGCAACGGACTCAATCGCTGCCTCGACGGATCGATTTTCTTTATCTTTCCATGATTTTTTTGCTTCTTCAAAATGTCTTAGGAGATTGAAAATCTCGCTTTTGTCCGATTGCTTTTCTTGGATAAGATGATTAACCTGCAAGCGGGCTCGCTCGAGCTCGGTGTGCAGGGCTGAGATAACGGACGTAGTAGAAGAAGGCTGATCTGCATGCGCGCACATGCGGTTGATTATTTTCAGCAATTCTTTAGAAGTTGTTAAAGAATTGCTTATGTCTTTCAAACGGTTCCTGTTGCCACTAACCGATCCACTTGAAGTTTGAGGGCGTGACCGAGTCTCGATCTGTGATTCATCGTTTATGTGAAAACTCATGACGTATATATAATTGAAAGAAGCTAACTCAAGCAATCGGTATGATTTTTTTTTTATTTACCTCCATGAAACTGGCATTGCTAATACAATCAAAATCGGCAACGTTTTGCTCTGTCGATCGATGCCTCTGCGAAATTGATGGCGTCCTCTGGCGACTAGCTCTCCCGAATCTATCCATCTTCTGTAAAATGGGAAAGAAAAATTAAGCTCAAATAATTCAACATATGCAATGCTAATTGAAGCAATGGTTCACCCTAGAAAAAAAACGTAAGTTCACCTCCGAAAAAGCGGGACTGTGTAATGGATCGGACAAGTGCAAACCCCAATTACAAGACTGCATTTTCTCACTCTTAAAAACCATTTTGCTTCCATTCTTATCCTTTATCTGCTGCTGCTGTGAGTAATTCTTGAAATTGAGCTCACTCATTTTCGGCGAAGGCATTATCATCTCATTCATTTCCCACAGAGTGGCCGCCAGCCTACGGGCCGATACGGGCTGGGAGCACTTGGGGGATGCATCAACGGTTCTCAATACCGGAACCGGGTTGCCGGATCTGGATCCTCCAAGCCCGGCCCGAGTCCTGCCCACCAGAATGGCCCGCTTATTCAACCTGTAATTGCGGATTCTTGAAGATGCTGATGCTGCTGATGAGGAGGACGAGCACCCCCTTTTCCGCCTTTCCCTCGGCATTGTTGCAACTCTTTCAACTTATTAATTTCTGCTTCTTCCCCAACAATACCCCACGCTTTAATAGGCTAGATTTCACTGATCTGTACGCATTAAAAATGATTAGATTTTGAGGAAATGCATATCTAGATACATATATATACCCATTGAAGTGCGCATAACTAATAATGAATCCAATAAGGAAAAGTGAATTTCAAGAAGTGGGGTTTCAAGATCTTACATAATTTCGAAACAAAAATCACCCCTTTACTTATGTGCAATGAAGAACACACAGAGATCGGTACAGTATGATGATCGCCATGGAAATATTCAAAAAGTTTAAAAATGGGTTCTTTTCAGAAATGGAAAGGAGAGAGAATTTTGGCATGTGATTAGATTGAAAGCTCCATTGATTTATCTCTATGTACACATTATAAAGTTGTAACGGATACAGAGGTGTGTATATATATGTAAAGAGAGAGAAGAGAGATATGTAGAGAGAGAGAGAGAGAGAGGCGGCACGAAGAAGCAACGTTAAAGGGCTGGCTGCTGCATTAGAGAGAGCATGTGAGCAAAAAACGTGGCAGATAATGAGTGGCGACTACCAGAATGTCTTTTACGTATTTTACTTTGTTTTATTTGTCTATAATCTCTTCTGTCTCATAATTTTTTATTAATTCATTCATCTAATTTTAGCTGTTATATATAATTTAATTAATATATATTAGTAATATATATATATATATATATATATATATATATATATATGTATGTATTGTTTGTTTGTTTATGTTTAGTCAGATGATCACTGACTGGACGAAAGCAACTTGCAACCCAGATTCCAACAGTGGAGCGAACATGCCTAAAAAATATTATTAATTTGATTCGATTTCTATAAAAAAAATGATATTTTTTAATGTATTATTAACCATCAAGATTAAATTAGGGTTTGAAGTTTGAACATGGTAGTGCGCACTGTCATTCCGCTTGGGCTCGTATTATTATTTCTTGATTATTGAATTGAATGCTGACGTGTCTTTTAATATTCGGGCAGCACCTATTAATTGGCGGTTCATTGCTGTAGTCTAACTTATTTACCTGCAAATTGTCTCCAGTAATTTTGCATTTACTAATTCTACCACCAACTTTCATCTAAATCTTCACTTGCAGTCAACATTTCAATTAATACAAAGCTTAAATAGCTGCAGCCCTAATAAATTTTGTGCCTGTAAAACTGCACTAGTTCAAGAAACCAATTAAAGTAACAAAATTTCTCTCTCTCTCTCTCAAAAAAAAAAAAAAAAAAAAATTGCTAATGTGTTGTAATTCGACAATGACAAGTCGGAAGAGATTTAGTACCTCGTTGAAGCAGCAGCAGCAGCAGCAACATTTAAATTTTCACAGTAAACTTACTTATTGTGGAGAAAAAAAATCAAATCAGCCTGTATTTTGATGCGAATGAATCTCTTGAAGAAGCCTCGATCGAGACCGATTAATCGCAGCGAAAGAGAGGAACAAATGCTCCTCAAGATTCAACAGCCGTTGCACAAAACTAGTACGGTTTCTCCTAAGCTGCTTCAAAATCTCCTGAATAAGATACCCATCCATATCCCTCTCCAATCCGACGTGAATAATAAGCTTATCATTTTCAACATCACTATACAAATGGGCTATAAGCCGATCAACCGTATCGAGATCTTTATGAAGCACATAAGCATTCATTGCTGCAGAATCAAGTTGCGCTAAATGTGCCGTTTCTTTACCTTTAGTCATATCGGAGGGCAAAATTGCCAAACATATTATAGGGCTTCCCACAAGTGCAGCTACAGAATGTGTAGCTATAGCCACAGCTGATAACGCCACACCAAGAGCTCCTGCGATCAAGCACAAAGCGGGCCCAGAAGAAAAGTAGCGTTTACCGAGCCGGACCCTTGACTTTGACTTTGACTTTGACTTTTTCAGATGATGGTCGAGCTGTTGTTTGAGGTGGGAGAAGTGCTGACGCATGTCGTCGAAGTTCTTTGTGTCGGGAGAGAGAAAGGGGTTTTCGAGTGAGTCGAATTGGAGGAAGGCGTTGTGTGCCAATTTGCATAGGGAATCGGAGAGGGAATATGAGTCTGAGTCGAAGTCGAGGGGGAGGTCTTCTAGAAGGTTGTGGATTGGGGTGTACAGGTGGCGGGCTCGTCTGATGCTCTGGTAGAGGAGAAAGCACAAACGGCAAGTGTTCTCACTGTGCTCGAAATAGGTGGCGACGAGTTGAGTTAGTGGGTTGGGCTTGATAAGTGAGAGTGTCTCTTGGACACATTCTCGGCTAGGTTGAAGAACATGGTCCAAGAGCTGAGGTTCATCAATGGAGTCTACTTGCTCTATTTCCGCATTCTGGTCAGCATAATAAGTGCCGTCTTGGTCAAAGGTTCTCCTAATCTCGCCATAAGAAGTTGTTTGAACTACAAGAGTGTATTCTTCGGTGAGGTTAATGGTGGGAGTGGGAGACGGTTGAGCGTTTGACCTTGGTGTTTCCTCAACAGAATAAGCTGTAATAAGATATACACATTATTCAAATGATTATATCTTTTAAGTCATTATTTTTTTAATTTGGAAATTAGAAGTTTACCTTGTGAAGCAGGGGAAGAAAGATAATTGTTTGTAGATGATGGTGGCAGTGACTTCAAACATGAGAGCATTGGGTCGTTTCCTTTGACCGGCACAGCCAAAACTCATTTCTTTATTAAAACAAGAGCGTTCAAGAATCAAATAAGGCGTTTTATTCTGCCAAATGCTGCTGATACAAACAAGAAAACGTATTAATCAACTAAATAAAGCCTTTTCATGCCTCGAAAAAGATACTAGAATTAAAAACAATTTAATCGCAATCAAGTACCTTCAGAAATGTATTTCCCGAAAATACATTATTCACCTTGCAAAATCTAGTTGGCACTAAGAAGATTCGAAGATAGGGTTAATCTTTCAATGTAGGAATGCTACTGATGCAATCAGCTAGAGTGACATAAGAATTGAAGCTAAGACAAAACTACAGTCAATTTCTAAGGTAATTGCAATCTACTAAGGCGTGAAGCAGAACGAAGAACATTCTGCCTCATCTCTTCAAACTGAGCCAAAAGAAAGCAAATTGAAGCATGGCTGAATAATCACTCATCTCTAAATGAAGCATAGCACTCAGATAAACAATTTGAAACGTTCCTAAACAATTAAAGCATCACCAGCGTGAAGAAGAATTACATAACGAAAACCCCAGAAAAAAGGAAATACAGAGCGAGCGAAATTGTACATCTGGATCTCAAACGCGAACTTGTTAAAATAAATAATTCAGCTAAATTATCTTATTAAAAAAATAAAAATTCGAATCCCTAACACGACTCGTGATCGATTTAAGGCCGTAGATTGTGAATTAAAGTTGATAAGTTCTGTATACATATATAGGCTACGATGAATCACAGGGAAAATTACCGGAAAAAAAGTGGGTAGGATTAATTAATCTTCGAGGAGTTTTCTGAGACGTGATTTGACGAATTGATTACGGGCCTGGGTTCGGGCCTGTTGAGGGGCGATATTGGAGAAGGAGAGGTGGGCTCCAACGGCGATGCAGGTAGCTCCGGTGAGTAAGCCGCAGACGGTGAGGGCTAGTTGCTTCGGTGTAGGTGAGTACGGCCACATTACCATCTCTGTCTTTCCCACTGTTTTACTGATAGTCAACTGCGTGTGTGATTTTTATGAAAATTACTATTTTACCATTAGTGGAAAAGTCATGGGGCCATTTTGATATTAACAAACAATAGAGGTACCAAATGTCAAACTTACATCTCGATTTACAAACCCTAGCCAACACTCTCCTTTCCCATTTGCATCTACTCCCCACTGCGTAACCGCAACAAAAATCGCCGGATACTCCACACATTTGATGGAATCTCACTCAAGCTGCAGGAGGAAGGAGCGCGAGCGGCGTATGGATTTCGTGCCCGACGAGTCCGCCATTAGAGTCGACCGCATCGAGGTTGATCAGTAGACGGTTGATTTTCTGGAATCGCTTGGCTTGAAGGACCTGCCAGATGTCGTCCTCAGAGAAGACCAGGCACCCATAGGTGTTGCTCCGCCTAACTTCAGCAGTGGAAGCGCCGGGAGATTCGGAGAGGCATGAGGTTAATTTTTTTCTTCTTCCTGTTATATATTGTTTTAGATGTTTTTTTTATATATAAATGAGTTTTATTGTTAGTCTGTTGAAAATGTTCTATGTTGCTTTCAGATAATGAATTTTGGCTTGAAGTGAATTGTTGAGATACCTACATATTTTTTTTTCTGGTCGGATTTATTTCATAAGTATGAGATTATGCTAGTTATGATTCAAGCATTTTGATTGTTTGTCGGAATTAGGGTTTTGTTTTTCCTTGTTTCTTTGAGGTGTGTAGGGTGTACGTTTGTATTGGAAATCCATCACCGTGACATAGTACATTGAGGATTCTGCTGATGCTATCGTGACATGAATTATTTCTTTCTATCCCTTATATACCTCTGATAAGATTCCACCTCTTCAAGTATATTCAAGGAAGAAACCGATAGCACGTGATAAGGAGCAGATGACAGAAACTGAATTGCAGTTATTGGGTTTAAATTATCCAGATAAGATCCTGGATATTCTCAAATAATCTTATCCCCTATTTTTAGGAACTTAGTTATGTCTAGCAGTTATCCTATGTATTATAAATAATTAGGGAATTGTAATTTTAGGATCATCGATTGAAATTGTAATCTGAATGTACTATTGGAGATTTGTCTTCTCGAACTTGACAAAGGTTAATAGTTGTATTTGTGTTTAAGATTCTTGCACTTTTACGACTATTAAACATATTTCTTTCTCTCATTTTTATATGACATTTCTGCTCCTATCATTTTGGTATCAGAACCAGGTTGATCCAAAATGGTTTCTACACGATCTTCCGCCCTTCAACCAGAAACACACAATTCACAACCCAATTCTCCTCAAAATATACCAAACACTACGACGCAAATCCCATCAACGGTTGACCCCATAACAATGCAACTGGCTTCCATTGCCTCTCGTCTTGATATGATGGACACACTTGTGGCAGATGTTGCAGCACTTAAAGCTACTGCCAATGGGGCGACGCTTCCTGATTTTATCCCACCAGCAACCAGCAAAGGCAAAACAAAGGAGTTCCACTCCAGATCTCGCGAACAAGGACGATCTGTTCAATCAGAAGCCGAAGAAGAAGATGCTGATAATTCATGGTGGCGACGGAACCCAACTCATCGTCCACACACGAAAATGGAATTTCCCCGATTTGATGGTGGTGATCCACGTGGTTGGATCCTGAAGGCGGAAAAGTATTTTCGCTACTACCAAACTCCTGAAGAAATTAAAGTTGATGTTGCGGCTATGTATCTTGAAGGAGATGCCCTTGATTTGTTTTTGTGGCTTAACAATGAAAGAACATTAGTTTATTGGGAAGAACTGGTGAAAGCTTTACAAGAAAATTATGGTCCGGCGGAATTTCAGAACCCTGATGAACATTTATGTAGCATCCACCAAACAGGAACTATTCAGGAGTATCGGCAAGAATTTGCAAAACGCTCGGCGAGGGTTTCAAATTGGCCAGATCATTGTCTGTTGGGTGTCTTTCTAAACGGATTGAGGGAGGATCTTAAAGCTGACGTTCGGATACACAAATCTCGTACGGTATATAAAGCCATGAGTTTGGCTTTGGAGTTTGAATCTAAAATATGTTCAAATAGGACGAACAGGGTATCTAACTATTCCAGTGCTCCTCGACCTAATAACATTCCATTCTCTCCACGAGTTCCTTTCCCACGCGACGGCCAACCCGCAGGGAATAATCTCCAAGGAAATCCACGGCCAATGCCTACCCCAAATTCAACTCGTACTTGGGAGAGCGAGCGGCAGAATCGAATTGCCAAGGGCTTGTGTTTTCGCTGTAATGAGAAATTTGGTCCAGGCCATCGATGCAAAACAGGTACTCTTTCACTCTTAGAAATTGCAGACGAGGGAGAAGATGCGGGTAGAGACGAACATGCCTTACCGGAAGATGAACCTGAGGGTACAACACAAGCCAACTTTGCTGAGATTAGCTTTCACGCAATACTGGGAAAATCAAATCGGACTACAATGAAGCTTCAAGGCACTCTCGGCAATAAAGAAGTCCTTATACTCATCGACAGTGGTTCAACACATAATTTTGTGGCTGAAAACATTATCGACGACGTCAAACTTCCAACCCAATTTGTTCCATCTTTCGGAGTACAAATCGGCAATGGAGAAGTGATTCGTTGCAACCGAATTTGCCGAGATGTGGTGGTGCAATTACCAGGACTGAAAATAACACAAGATTATTTTCCTTTCTCAATTAAAGGAGCTGACATGGTGTTGGGAATACAATGGCTTGCATCATTGAATACTGTACAAGCTAATTGGCAGGAGATGTTTCTCATCTTTGAATTGAACGGACGAAAATACAAGTTGCAAGGAGTACCTCAACAAGCACAATCAGCGGCAACATTTCAATATCTGGCAAATGAGGAGGTTAGTACGAGTATTACACACACACAACCCTGGAATTCACACTTTACTTCATGAATTTGAGTCTATTTTTCATGAACCAAACACTCTTCCACCTTTTCGATCACACAACCACTCTATATGTCTTACTCCTAATTCGAAAATCCCCAATATCCGACCTTACCGATACCCATATTTTCAAAAGTGCAAGAATCTTAAACACAAATACAACTATTAACCTTTGTCAAGTTCGAGAAGACAAATCTCCAATAGTACATTCAGATTACAATTTCAATCGATGATCCTAAAATTACAATTTCCTAACAGTTATTTATAATACATAGGATAACTGCTAGACATAACTAAGTTCCTAAAAATAGGGGATAAGATTATTTGAGAATATCCAGGATCTTATCTGGATAATTTAAACCCAATAACTGCAATTCAGTTTCTGTCATCTGCTCCTTATCACGTGCTATCGGTTTCTTCCTTGATTATACTTGAAGAGGTGGAATCTTATCAGTACTTTGGGCAGACTCGGCAGACTCAAATTTCATTCTTGGGTCATGTGGTGTCAGCCGAAGGTGTGGCGGTGGATCAAGATAAGATTCAAACTGTCCAGGAATGGCCGGTGCCTTCAAACGTAAAGGAGTTACGCGGATTTTTGGGGTTAACAGGATATTACCGTCGATTTGTAAAAAACTATGGTCTTCTTGCCAGACCATTAACTGATCTTACAAAGAAAAATGCATTCCGATGGTGTCCAACAGCTGATGATGCTTTCCAGCAACTCAAAGGTGCTCTTACATCAGTCCCTATTTTGCGCCTTCCTGATTTTGCTCTATCATTTACAGTGGAATGTGATGCGTTGGAAGGAATTGGAGCCATACTTCTTCAAGAGGATCATCCCGTGGCTTATTTTAGTAAGGGATTTTCATTCTCCAACCGTTTGAAATCCACGTATGACCGGGAATTGCTCGCTCTTGTGCTGTCTTTGATGAAATGGAAACATTATCTCTTAGGACGGCACTTCTTTGTCCAGACAGATCATTTCAGCCTTAGATTTTTACTTGAGCAGCGAGTTACAACAAATGAACAGCAGCGGTTACTTATGAAGCTGCCACCGTTTAACTTCTCAATTATTTATAAGGCTGGAAAAGAGAACAAGGGTGGAAAAGAGAACAAGGGGGCAGATGCACTTTCTCGTCGTCCACAACATGCAGAGTTGCTTACCTTGGCAATTCCTATTTCCTTCGATTTTGCGGACTTGCAGCAGGCACTCCGGATAGACCCTTTCACCAGTAAGATTATGGAGTCACTTTCTCAGGATTCCACTTCTCATCCTCATTTCCAGGTCGTCGATCAGAAATTATATTACAAAAGCCGCCTGGTGATTCCTGATAATGTGCATTTGCGGCAAAAACTTTTGTCCGAGTCTCATGACACTTTAGCTGCTGGTCATGGCGGATACTTAAAAACTCTCAGTCGGCTCTCTTCTAATTTCTTTTGGGCAGGTATGAAACACGATGTTAAGCATTATGTTCAAAATTGTTTAACTTGTCAGCAAAATAAGTATCAGACTTTGGCTCCAGCCGGTCTTCTTCAACCCCTTCCTGTACCGAATAAAATTTGGGAAGGTATCTCTTTAGATTTCATTGTTGGTCTTCCCAGATCAAAAAAGTTTGATACCGTTCTGGTGGTCGTTGATCGGCTTAGTAAGTATGCTCATTTTATCCCACTTTCTCACCCATTTACGGCGAAAGTAGTGGCTGAAAATTTTTGCAGGGAGATTATTAGACTTCATGGCATTCCTAGGTCAATCCTTTCGGACCGAGATGTCATATTTCTTAGTAATTTCTGGCAAGAACTGTTCAAGTTGAGCAAAACTCGCTTACAGATGGGGACAGCATACCATCCACAGTCCGATGGTCAGACGGAGGTGGTTAACCGATGTCTCGAAACATACTTGCGTTGCTTTGCACATGAACAACCTACTCAATGGAGTGTTTTTCTTCCCTGGGCAGAATATTCTTACAATACCGGGTTTCATACTTCCACTGGAACCACACCGTTTAACATTATCTATGGTCGCGATCCGCCACCACTCCATCCCTTTGTTCCGGGCGAAACGAGTTTGGTTGAGTTAGAAGAGCAGCTGCTTCTTCGCGATGACATGCTCAAATTACTGAAATCAAATCTCTTGAAGGCTCAGTCACGAATGAAAGCACAGGCGGATTCCAAGCGACGAGAGTTAAGTTTCAATATCGGGGATTCTGTCTTTTTGCGCATTCAACCGTATCGTCAGCTTTCCCTGGCTAAACGCCGATATGAAAAACTTTCTCCTCGATTTTTTGGTCCTTACAAGATTATTCGGCGAGTCGGCTCAGTAGCATATGAATTGGAACTTCCTACTTCTTCCAAGATTCATCCGATCTTCCATGTTTCGCTACTTCGCCCAGCCTTCGCACAAACACCTGCTTGTCCAGCCCCTCTTCCCATCAGCACTAATTGGGAGCTCATTCTATTCCCGGCAGCAATACTGTCTCACCGTTGGATTAAAGAAGGCGGTGTTTCCATCTTATTATTGTTGGTGCAATGGAAAGATCGACCTATAGAAGAAGCTAGCTGGGAATACTATGATCTTATTGCCGGACAGTTTCCATCATTTCGCCTTGAGGACAAGTCGAGTTTTCAGGGGGAAAGTACTGATAAGATTCCACCTCTTCAAGTATATTCAAGGAAGAAACCGATAGCACGTGATAAGGAGCAGATGACAGAAACTGAATTGCAGTTATTGGGTTTAAATTATCCAGATAAGATCCTGGATATTCTCAAATAATCTTATCCCCTATTTTTAGGAACTTAGTTATGTCTAGCAGTTATCCTATGTATTATAAATAATTAGGGAATTGTAATTTTAGGATCATCGATTGAAATTGTAATCTGAATGTACTATTGGAGATTTGTCTTCTCGAACTTGACAAAGGTTAATAGTTGTATTTGTGTTTAAGATTCTTGCACTTTTACGACTATTAAACATATTTCTTTCTCTCATTTTTATATGACATTTCTGCTCCTATCAACCTCCCTATTGATGTTATTGAAATTGCTATCAGACGAGCAATCTCCTCTGTGACTGCCCTGGCTTAATTCTCCTCTTATCATGGAAGACACCTGCTAATTGCTTAAGCTTTTAGATGAAGGGGTCGTTCAACACTTATAAAACTGAGAAACCACCTCATTTTGATGTAAAAATATTCATGATTACTATTCTTAGTATCCACGTTTCAAATTTTACTGGCTGGTCCTCAAGTCTCACACCAGAAATTTATTTTACCAATCAACCACTTAAATTGTTTTTATATGGTTGCTTTTCTTAGGCATTGAAGTTGGAAATTTATGCTACCACGAAGTTGCCTTGGTGTAGATGTTTGAGGAGAAAAAGAGCATTCTAGAACCAGCAGCTGAAGCTCACTGCAAGTATTATAGGCTCAAGGGTGCAAAAGTAGTAGCATTGACTAGTGGAGCGAACATGAATTTTGATAGATTGAGATTGGTAACTGAACTTGCAGATGCTGGTAGATGGTGGAAAGCTGTCCTTCCAACTTACATGTTAAAGGAGGCTTGAAGTTTTAAACAATTCTGCGAGCTTGTGAGTTTTCTAATTTATCAATTTTCTCTGTCCGGGTCTTCCAACGGCCAACCTACTAGTTGTGTATGTGACTCTCTTATGGTTTGGCATCAATAGCTCAAAGGAATTTTTGAGAGTGGCATCAAATATTGTAATTTTCAAAAGCTTTTCTGTAATTCAAATCGAAATTATATGAATAAATATTGAATACCATGTCATGAAAAAAAAGTTCGTTTGAACTCAACTCGATTGCAATCAAAATAACCCCAAACGCAACTTCAAAAAAACTAAATAAAAATTCAAACAAGTTTCAACAATCATGCATTTTGCTCGGTTAATCTGCACCATTAAAAGGCAAGACAAAAGTTGATATTTGTACACCTCTGAAATTATTACGAACGTAATATGTATAAAACACACAAAAACACAAATCTCGAGGAAAAACGCGTGGACAGGTTTATTTACTCACTGGAATTCGCAAGGCCGACCAAATTAAGCATATTCCGATCCTCCTTAAACCTGTCCAGCACAGTACCTTTATTAGCATGTGTTCTGTCCTGATCAGCTCTTGCTGAGGCAACTCCCCAACATTCTATAACTTCTGGATATATTTGGCTGCTCTTCGATAAGCATGGGCTGGCAAACGTTGTGCACGTAAAGCTATGCCCCTGGTCAAAGTTTGCTGAAACGAACAACCCAAAATGACTAACTCGCCCTCCGAAACCAATGCCGTTAGGAATGCTCTCCGAAGTAAAATTTACAGCACACTGCAGCAAATTCAAGCATTTTCAGAGTGCTCACAATATTATCGAAATAGTCGTGTTTTTTTACTGCATAGAGAAATTTCTAACTACTTACCCATTGTAAATTATGGTTTGCTCCAGTAGGCCGAAAAATCGATGCTTCTGGGTATAGCTGAAAAAGAAAAGATCTCATATCCCCGTAAAAATCAGGATGTTTTTCCCATGGCTGAGAAGCATAGCCTCCATATATGTCACCTTCTCTATCTTTAATGATCAATACAGTCGGTCCGTCATTTCTGCAGTTTTATTTAACAGTTACCCATTAGAAAACGACTTTTTTTCTTTAAACGTAAAAGGAGAGAGAGAGAGAGAGAGAGAGACTAAGCATACTTTTTAAGAAATATTAGCTAATGTACGCCTCCTACGTATACGATGTCATATATACATGTCTGAGTGTTAAGAGGAGTCGTAAAATAAGAGCATGAGAAAACAAGAAAGGTACTCACAGCATATTGCCTAAAAATGTGTTGAAACTCAATCCATGGATTGAACTATGATATAAAAGCTTCCACTCGTCCAGTTCAGTTGGGGATAGTGCTCCACCGATGTGCCAAGCATATTCCTTCCTCAGCAAAATTTGACTATCATCAATATTGTCAGGATACACTAGCTTAGGTACTTGTGAACCTACAAACGGATACTACGTAAGAGACTTGGGTATCGAAAAGCGGAGGTTTTATATATAAGAAAATGAAAAGAAAAAAAAAATTATAAGAAAAGAGCCAATAATAGTATTTGTTAAATCTCGTGCTTCTTACTTGTACACTTCTTAAATATCTCTCTCCAGGAATAACGAAAAATATTCTATTGGACAAACTATAAACAATTTTACTATTGTAATCAAGAAGAATAAGATCATTATGCTGGTAAATATTTACCAACTACCAACTTCCTAAACAAGTTTACCTAACAGCATGCTCATAAAAGTAAGAGTGGTCTACATTCAGTTAGAAATGACTAGTGAGAATGCAAGAGAGAGAGAAAGAGAGAAAGAAAGAAACCTGAATCAGATGGCATCAATAAACTACCGAGATATTTCCTGACAGCTGGAAGAAGGGAGCACCATTTCTGGAAATCCTGAAAAGACATGCCATCACTAGTAGAATTTGCAGCATTAATGAAAACCTCAACGATCTCCTTGTATGATCCTGCCTTAGGCTCGGAACTTTGTGAACGAAATAGGTTATCGAACATGGATGTTAAGACGACTTCGAGATCAGACCTAACAGGGGGCGGACAATCAATAGACAATATTAAAACAAAAAGGGCGCCTGTCAATGAAAACTGAAAAGAACTCCAGATAAGAAATTTGTGCAATTTATTTACCTTCCAACAGTACCATCACCTGATACATTTAGTAGTTTGTATATGAACTCTTCCATGTCCTCATTTGTTCCCTTCTCATAAGTCGCCTAAAATACGAAGCAGGAATAAAATTGTAGCTATTTTAACATGCTTTGAAAACCCGTACTCTGAACATTTCAGGTGCTATAATAGAGTGGCCAATAAGAAGAGCACATATGTGAGTTGTGCGCACAGTATGTGCATAGACTCACAAGGCCCACTGCACTAAGAACACCACCAAAAGAAATTATTGGGAAAGAATTGCATCTACTAAAACTCGATTTGAATCTCGTCCTAAGTTCTCCATTGTTTACGTCAATTTAGAATTACAGTAAAGGTGAACCAAGCTAATACTGATGGAATATGCTAAGCTAATACTGATGGAATATTTTATCCAACAAATAGTTGATTCTAGAAAGTAGCATGGCGGATACATGTAGGAAAAAACGAGATAATACTCGCTTGTTCTCACTACTTCATATATTCTAATATACAAGAAATCAATTCAATGGTCATTGTAGTTGTACTCCATTTTATTTCTTTAATCCCTTCAGAACATACTTGTTCAAGGCAACCTACGAACGGAGGACATAGGTAAAGCTTGAACGAGCGAAAAGCATCAAAGAATGGTCCAAAAAAACGCAGATCATGTAATTTCGATGCATAACGCAAAAAAGAAAATACTAATAATAAAAAAATTACGCAGGTCTTAAATTCACCTTAGCAATAACGAGGTCTTCAAAAGTGATCCTCTGATCCCTGCGTTTCTGCGAAACCAAATCGAAAACCCTATCTCCTAGAGGCCCGTCAATTCCGATATACTCCTACCATTTACAAATGCAAGCTCATACACATAAGAGAGGGCAATAGCGAAACAAAAAAAAAAAAAAAAAAAAAAAAAGCGAAATGAAACCTTGAAAACATCAGGAGATGTGTGATTCCCATTACTTTGGGACTTGGCCGCAAGCGATGCGAAAAGTGATCTTAAATCATCCAATTCCGTCTGGGTAAATGCCCTGCAATCATGAAAATTCGTTCAGTATATATCAATGGAGTAACACTGAAATGCTGAGTTCCGAGCAGAAATTGTGAAACCTAGTGGCGGAGGCCAGGCGGGGATCGGAGGAAGATGACCCGGAATTGCCCATCAAGCGCCTCTTCTAGTTTCTACGGTTCGTTTTCCTGTTACTTGTAACGAAATTTTCAGACTAATATTTCGTCGGGTAAATAAAATTGTTATTTAGATTAACATATTTTACCATTTAAATTTCTCATTTCTCAGCACCTTTTAATTTTTTTTATTTTTGTAACAATTAAATGCTTATTTACATTTTTTGTAATATATCTTTCTGTTATTTGCAATTTATTTTTGTTTTATTTTGAGAAGAAACAAAAAATAGAGAGAGTAATTGCTCCCCAAATAATATCTATCTTATATTCTGGAATGATGACCTTTAGAAGTTCGAAACGGTGGCAATGTAGCAAAATTTGATTTGGAATATGCCATCTCTAACAATTTAATGCGAATTAATTGATTTAAATTAAAAATAAGAAATTCATTAATTTTACATATTTACTTCATCCGAAAATAAGAAACAAGAACAACAATAAGAATTTGCTACAAAAACATACAGGATCATAAACACACTTACAATACATACACATACATTTTTGATTTTAGAGAGAGGGTGAACTCATTCAAGTAGCCGTCTGTGTTTACACCAAGCAATAGCAATAACATAGAGGAAAAGAGTACCGGCTGATCCTCCGCCGACGGTCCACAGGAACCTCGTCATACCATGCACTTGATCATTAAATATCTCTATTTTAATATTCATGCCGAAAATCCCAGCCACAACCACAAACGCACTCACCACGAGCGTCGCCGTAGTTAGCATGACCCCCATCTGCAGCAGATGATTCTGCTTGTCATCCAACATAATATTAATATAATCCTCCGTGTCGTCCACGTACTCCCTCAGCTTCAATCCAATTTAAATAATAAATAAATAAACATCAGTTGTATAATATACGGTTAAACCTCTATAAATTAATACATACAGTTTTCACCATCCAAAATCTATTAATTTTCCATGAGTCAGGACCGAGAAAACAAAATTATTTATTTAAACGAGGTTCTACTGTATTTATGAAATAAAATCGAAAATTGTAAAAAAAAAAAAGTGACGAGTTTACATACGGTGGATAATTTGTTCAGTGTACCGTCAATCTGAACGAAATAAGCTTCCAAGAGCATTTCGAGCTCCTCCACGTCAAGGTGCTTGCTTACGGCACTATGTATGCTAGTGTGGGTCCCATGGCTGCCTCTACTAAGTAGGTGGGGCCCGCCGAACAATTGCTCCTGGCGGTTTTCTATTGGCTGATTGTCCAGATCAGAAGCTACGGAATTCTCGTTGCCTTCCATTAGTATGTCAATTCGAGTCCTGAGTTTTTTCATTGCAAAAATAAAATGGATTATTATTTCGTCGAAACAATTATTTATTCCACAGCAACTTGTAGGGTTTCGTTCACGTGCCTGTCGTCAATGTTTGCGTCGTTAGATCCATCTTGTTCATCCATGGAAGTAATGGAGGAATTGGAGAGCTGTTCTTGCAGTTTCTCTGTTAGATACATCTCTGCCATGTCATCATCGTCGTCGAGTAAATGCTCCAGCTCATCTCTTACCTGAATATAGATCATGTCAGAATAACTAACGAAACAATTACATAATCTGATCGAACATTGCAAAACAGGATAACAGAAAATTTACTCATTCAACCTTTTGAACACGCCCGGTTATAGCAACAAGACGACTTTTAATCTGTCTCACGCGTTCCAAATTCAGAGTACTGATTTTCGAAGTCAACTTATCTAAAGCTGGATGAGCTTCTTGCTCCAACGTCCTTGCCTAGCTTGACACCAAAGGCAAAATAAAAGATAAATTATAGGACCAAAATAAACGATAAATTGATTTTTTCAAGAATACGATTCATATACCTCATTGTCCAAGCAACTGCACGCAGCCTCGAGGCAAGCCTCCAATGCAACAAATTCAAAGGGAAGCAGCTTTGGACCGTCTCGATTCTCGGGCGACTGTTCTTTCCCTTCGGAACTTGCAGTTTCTTCCTTGGTCGGGAAATTGTTTGGATAACTCGGTGAATTTATTGGGGTTAATTGAGGCCCTTCTAAATCGTACAAATTTGTCCAGTCTGAATTTTCGGCCTCTCCAGCTTCCTTAAACCACCATTCCCGCAGATCGTTAGATATTCGTCTCATAATCAATTGTAATAAACTACTTCAAGAATACATACTACACAAAATACTCCTTTTTCAGCAGACACAAGACTAGTCATATAAAACCAAGCTGAGAGATAATCACAGTTAATTGTCTATCCAATCTAATCCTAATTCCCAAACAATAAACAACTAATGAAGCAATAAATTATCAATTAAAACAGAAAAATAAAATAATATTACATCCAATAAAATCACAAGAGAAGAAGAGAAACCTGAGATTTAACAGCTTGATGATGGCGTAAGATTCTCCTTTGGAGTTCATCGACAAAGGGGATAACTGAAGGGTCTCTAGAGTTGAGAAGGAGAACCTCTTGGGCGGTGATGATGGATTTTATGTGCTCCAGATTGATAACAATGGCCCGCTCACGGCCAAGCACGGTTGAAGGATAAGATAGTAGCGGGTCGAGTATCCGCAGATCACGGGCCGGGAGCCCGGTTCGCCTCATGATGGAGTGTTTTCCGGCCTCCACTACCTGGGCCTGCCCAGTCGAATCCAGCAGCAACCACGGCCTAACTCCGGCCGCCTTCTTTCGAAGCCCGCCTCCGATGATGACGCCAGTTGAGGCCCGGAGGAGGGGCTCCCCGCTGCCGTCTTCCTCCGGCAGCGGTGGCGCCGCTGTCTGTTTCAGTGGCTGAGGAGGAGTGCCCCTCATTGTATACGGATTTTGGTTTGGGTGGTCGATGTCAGGCCTTTGAATTGATTATTCGATCTTCTTTTCGGAGAGGATTTTGCGAAGGATTAATATAATTTTATAAAGAATGGTCGGATTCTTTCTAGGGAAGTGGCTGAGAAATAATTTTCAATTTCTTCAGGTTATGACGTAGTCACTTTTGTCTGTAGATTTATTTACATTAATTAATTCATATTTACCAGATAATTACCTCATCTCCTCTATTTCAATTTTCTCTCTTTATCTTTTGTATTTTATTTATTTTAAGAGATATATGTATTTATTTATCTTTTCAGAACATGTGATGATTTTGGAATGTCATTTTCATTCCTCGTACACTTCCTCAGTCAAAACTGGTAAGTATGTTTTTAATTAAAAATAATAATTTTAAAACTTAAATAAGAGAAATAATAATGAAATTTCTTTTCCGGAGTGCGCATCTTCATCGGTTCTTATGATTTTCAAGTTGAATTATGTCAACTGCTTAAGTAGTCATATAAAGAACATTTTCTTTCACCTTTTTTCCAATTATTTGTCATTTTAAATAGTCATAAATATTTCAATGTTTCATCAGAATTTAGAAGCAATTGACCAAAATGACCTCAACTTTTATTTGCCAAAAGAAATTGGAGGCCGAAGAAGGTTTGAACTTGATGAATGTTTTTAACAAAAATAATACAAACACAATGAATTGACCTGACCCTCTGCTTTCTTACCATACAAATTTTGTTTTTCAAAAACCCAAGTAAAAAGTTAACAAAACAAAAGGATTTTATTTTCAAACAATAAGAAATTTGGTTTCGGATATACCATCAAGATGACAAAACAGAGGATTCAGTTCAATGGAACACCTACACACAGATGCAACAACAATGCAACAAGACTAATCCCACATTTTACCCCTTGCCTGCAAATCTTTGTTATTACATTGACATTATTCACTACTCGATTAATTCAACTTTTATCAAAAAAACCTTAACAATAATAGAGAAGATACGAACAAAAGGACCATGCGAAAGCACAGATAATGGTTTTGTAGATGAAAATGGTCAGTGTCTAAGGAAGAAAGTTTGGACACAAACTTTTAACTATTATAAGCTTAATAGATTAATCCATATTTATACTTCCTTGCGATCTTTGAAACTAAGATCACTGTGGAATGTGTAAATATTCCATGTTCAAGATTGCAGTACCATAACTTTTCATGCCCTTCCATTATTCAACTGCGCACGCTTAAAATTAACCTCAACAACTAGGCATATAGATAAAATAGATTTCTTAGGCATACCACTAGTCCAGTCAAGCACTAATGCCACACATCAGAAACTCGTCATGCACGAGACATAAATCTTCAGACAACCCTATCCGATATGGTCTACTCAACCATCTTCTACAAACATTAGTGGAAACAAAATATCGTAATATCACTTTGTGTCTTTACTATTGAAAGAGGTGAAGACTCGGTTTGTTGTGCCAATAACACTCAAGTAGAGATAATTCATAAACAATACGAAACTTCACCATAAACTCTACAGTGTGTGACATCAAAGTTATCAAATACGACACATTCAAAAGAAAATAGCAAATGGGACCAAGCTTCGCCGTTCAACTTCACTACCGAGCAGTTTAGTACGCCCCTACCCTTTCAAACAATCAATTTAATGCCTAATATCATGTTCTCCGAACACAAATAAAACAAGATACTTATTGCATCATACAGAACGACAAAGCACCAATTCATCTGTCATCAACACCAACTTTCAATGAAAAAATCCAAGCAGCGTCATATCAGGCATTTACTAACGAACAATCAATCGTATGGTACTATCTTTTCTAGAATTACAAAATTCAAAAACCACATTGGAACCCTAGAAAACCGACTCATTAATTATTTAAAAACACAACCAGATCCCCTAAACCATCTAATTACTCATCAAATTATTTAAGAGTCTACAAAACTCGATCTTCTATTTTCCTAAGAACTTAAGGTTGTTGTTAGCTACAATGAACAGATTCATCTATGCTTAAGCAATTTACATATAAAGAGAGGGCATTAATATAAATAGAAGCAGAGAAGAGCAAATCTTAACTGGAACTCAGCCTTTAATATTAAGAGAAAGGATTATACAGAAAGAAAACCCTATCAAATCTATATTGCAGAAGGTAATTAAGGTTCAGGGATCTCTAACCCATAGAGAATGCCAGCATACTGGTCTGGCATACCCTGCACACACTTGTTGAAGTAAACAGCTCTAATCTTCTCAAAAGCATGCCAGGTCAGCAAACTGTCGGACCCCGCCTGGTGGCACTTGCCGACGGCACGGTCCACCCCGAGCGACTGAGCCACCCTATTCAATCCCCCATGCAGCCCCTGGCAGAATTTCATCAAGTGTTTCACATCATAAACTCTGTTCCCAAAAATAGTACTGAGCAAATTCAGAAACTCCGGGAGGGTTCCGGGGAGAGGTTTTCCGGTAATGGCCTTGATGAGGTATCCAAAGTCGTACCCGCTGTGAAAGGTGATGTAGGTAACGTCCTCGTTAAACACGAGGCCTGACGTCACCATGAGCTCAGCAAAGCGGGAGCTGGATGCTCCGAATGTGCGAGTGCTGTCGAAATCAATGCCTTGGTGGCGGAGGAGGTCAATTGAGTTGGGGGCGTGCTCGTCACGCGCGATGTCGAAATCGCAGAAATTGAACTCCCAGATGAAGCGTTGGTCGGCGCAGCCGAGGTCGGGGAGGTTTCCCGAGGAGTCGGAGAGCGTGATCCCTACCTGAATCAGCTTGAGCGCGTCGACGTTGGATTTTAGGGTTTTGTAATGGTCGATGGGGTCGGAGTAGTGGTGGCGGTGGCGGAAGACAATGCCGGGAAATTCTGTATCCATCGAGACGAAAGGGTAACGATCGATGATGCTGCTTATGAGGGAGAACTCAAATTCGAGATTCTGTGACCAGACTGAACGGACCAAGACCGAACTTTTCGGATAGCGTGACTTGGCGTCCGCCGCCGTACACGGCGGCCAAATATTGGTGCCAGAACGCGGTGATTGAGGCGGTGTGGGGACGGCAGCGGGCATGGTGGGGCATTCAGATTGACGGGATAGCGATTGTTGGATTTGGGGGAAAAACTAGGGCTATATAGGAATATTATATATACAGAGAGAGAGAGAGAGAGAGAGAGAGAGTCACGGGGGTTACTGCGTGTGTTTGTTGGGGGTGGGGTTGTGGGTGTTTCTTTCGTGTGTGTATGTAAACATGTATCTATATGCGACGTGGGTAAAGAGAGAAGAGGCCGATTAATTAATTGGGCCTTTCCGACTAATTGGGCTCCGGAAGAGAAACTGGAAATTGGGGATGTGAAACGTCGAGTTGTAAAATGACGTTATTGCCCCTAATTTATTTATTTTTGTTGCAATTCTTTTTAGTTCTTAATTTCTTATTGCTGACAGCTCTATTTATATTTTTGTATTTCTGGATTAAATGAAATAGAATTCCATTGAGTTAAAATGGGAAAGTTCCCTCTCGTGATGTTTATAAATTTTTTTATGACGAAAAATTGGAGGTATTTGTAAAATATAATTGATTTTGAAGGACTAATTTAAAAACTCGATTAAACTGTAAGCAAGATTGAACGATCATGTGTTCGACTCAATTCATTGACAATCATCAGGTCAAACAAAATGAAATAATCTGATTCCATTACCACAATGGTCATTTACAAAGTCAAAGAAAAAAAAAAAGTCAACTCACGTACACACCAAGTATACATTACAAAGTCAACTCACAAGTTGAGATAAACACCATTTGAAATAAAGAATGACACCATGTAAATCCTTCATTGGTCAATTTTACCCTTACATGGGGGCAAAATCAGAGAATTCATGAACACAAATACTATGGATATTGACAAGATATCTTCAATGATAGTCACACAGAACAAATTCCATCACCAAACATCCCAACATCGTTCAACAAGAAAAAGAACCCGAATTCAACAGAGTTTCAACTTACATCTTAAAATAATATAAACTATAAAATAAGCATATGGTGATCGTGATCGGACAATAGAGGAGGTTGAAATATGTTTACACTAGAAATAGGTTCCTTCAGGGGGCTGGACCAGCTTACGGTTGTGTGGAGCAGCCATTTCTTTCTTCAGCTGAGTCAGTATGTCTTCCATTGTATACTCCCTCTGCCAATTTGATAGAATCGCAAACTTCTTCGGCTCCACCTAATCCCAATTTCCAAAGCATGCACAAATAGTGCAAAAAATGAGAAGTTAACAACAGCCAAAAGGATCAAAAATCCAAATCTAGCAGGAGGGTATGGAAGTAAATATCATACCACTCCAGATTCATGGTTTACGCAAGTCATGTTAACCCGGGAATGGAAACGAACACCTGGAGGCTTCTCTGGATAATCTTTATCACAAAATAGCTTCAACTGATATATGCGCCCTTCATGTACAGACTGGCAGGAAGAAAGAAAACATGCAATTCAGTTATTTGCATAAATAAAGAGTAGCAGCCAAGGGTTTTAAAAGGAAAAAATAAACTAACTATATTCAATCAGCACAACAATAGAAGAAATGAACATTAAAGCCCCCGTTCAAATATTTCAACAAGTTTAACCACCTAACACATCAACAGCAAGCATATCTTTGATGCCTTTTGATCGATCTTAACACAATCAGTTGTGCAACCATTAGCCATGAGTTAAAAAATTGTTTGAATTAACTACTAAAATTACCGAGAAAAGACTCAGCCACATAAACATATTTCTGTTAAGAAAGATGGATTCTTGCCGAAATTCTCCATAAATTATAAGTGACTAACAAATGAAAGCATTTATGCGGAATACAAAGCAAATAAACTATCACTAAGGCTTATAGCCTCAGAGCCAACCCACAATGGGATATGGTGAGATGTCAGAAGTTCGATGGGGTGCATGTGTTGTAAGGATATGTTCACACTATTTCTTTTAAATACAAATCAAATAGAAATATATGATTGTAAGAGAATTTCAATTCGTTGTTTTCATTCCAAAACCCTCGCATTGAAGTACCAATACATGTCGCACCAAACAAAAGCATGCCCGCTCAAACTTTATTACTCGACATCAAAATTAATGCAATAGTATATTCCGAGAAGATGCTCACATTATGAGGACCAATTATGGTACCAGTCCAAGATCGCATGTAAATATCATCACCATCATCCATTCCATAGCTCACAGTCCCATCACTGATTCCCTTTTCTCCACGTTCAAGCTCCTCCAGCAATCTGAAATTCCTAGGGACTGCAAAAAGAAAAAAAAAAAAATAGGTACAAAGAATAGCTAATCAGTTCAGCCATTAACACATGACAATGAAGCTTGCGTGCAACATATTCAAAAGTGAAATGATAACGCCATCTTAGTACGATTTCCCTTCGCACAGTTGATTGGTCAAATCATTCAAACACGAAATCATGGAAATAAGCACAAAATCAAGACAGTATATCACTGAAATAAAATCAAATTAAATGTCATGTTCCTATTTAGGTTACATAACAAATGTAGAGAGCAACGAGAACCACGGGGACACCACGAAATGGCAACAAAGAAGAAACTCATCAATCACTCAACATAGAAATTCAATTGAATTATGCAACTAAGTCTGTATGTCAGATTTTTCGATCATGTCCAAGCAGCCGAATTCCATCGAATCAATATTTCCTCAACATCACCCAATTAATTACGATAACCAAAGCGTAATATGAACGCGTGTTTCTTAAGATCCGACACCTAAATATTGAATCAATTGCAACAATAAAACCCCACGAAATTCAACAACTTAATTGCAGACTGAGCACGATAAAAGTATGAACATGAAGAAAATTCAAACGAAAAAAAAGGAATAGCATTAAAATGAATTATCTTATTAAGAGGTGGAAAAACGTTACCGACAACACTGGATCCACCTGAGCCAAGGGTCATTGTGTAAATATTCAAACCTGGTTTCTGCGTATAGATCGATTTGATCGGAGAGAAAGGTGTTTTTGGAGAAGGCGGAGTCGGGAGAATCTACAGAAGAAGAACGCTAGTTTGAGGGCTTATAAATTATAATGGTTGGGATAAAGGGGGTAAAAGGTACGAATAAAATAATTGGGGAGCTCAGTGTGGAAGACAAAAACTTCAAAATCAATTTCTTTTTTATTTCATAAAAGACTATAAGCCCAAAGTTTTTGGTCCATTAAGTCCCTAACCGAGGCCCAAAGGCCTATAGTGTGAAAATATCACACTCGCCGCCGTTCTACACCCATTTCATTTTTCCTCCACCCCTAAAAGCCGACAATGGCGACGCTGAAAGAGATTCTAACTCGACGCCCTGTGGCGGCGACGATCCGGCTCACCGTGCCAGCTGGCGGAGCGAAGCCGGCGCCGCCGGTGGGTCCAGCGTTGGGTCAGTACAGGCTGAATCTAATGGCGTTCTGCAAGGACTTCAACGCGCGTACACAGAAGTACAAGGCTGAAACCCCAATGGCAGTCACCATAACCGCGTTCACAGATAACACCTTCGAATTCTCGGTGAAGTCTCCATCCGTATCGTGGTACCTGAAGAAGGCGGCCGGAATCGAGTCCGGCAGCAGCCGCCCCAGTCACGTGACCGCCTCCACAATCACCGTCAAGCACGTGTACGAGATCGCGAAGATCAAGCAGAGCGATCCGTTCTGCCAGTACATGTCTCTCGAATCAATTTCCAAGTCCATCATCGGAACTGCCAATTCCATGGGGATTAAGGTTCAGAAGGAGCTCGATTAAATTTCAATTTTATGGTAAATCTTTTTTTTTTTTTACTTTCACATTTGAACTGTAGTAATTCTGTATTGCGAAAATTCGATCTTAATTTCGCAATGAATAATTCTTACAATGAGTAGTCAAATGTGGATTGGGCTTAATATTTAGGGTTTGTGTTTTTTGTTGTTGTTTGTTTCGATTATCTTCTATTCAACACCTTTTGTTTAGCTCAGTCGATAAAACCCGGTGGTCGAATCGTATTTGCATCTCCAAGAAATCAGAAAAATTCCCGATTCTCCTTTTGGTGTTTCGACTCTTACATAAAGTTCTTGCTTGCGCAATTCGAAACTCCTTGGTCTTTATAAAAATATTTATTGTGCCTTGAACAAAATCGAATTACGGGTTGCTGTAATTTCTTTCGGTAAATTTCTTCACAAGGTGAAATCTTGTGAAGGATGATCAACAGCTTATGTTATATTGCTTTACTCTAAATATATTACCTCAAACTAAATATGATTATGTGTTCATTAAGTCGTCATCATCGAACATTACGTAATTGTAATTGCGATGGTACTATAGTAGTGATTGCTTGTGTTGCCTTTTCTCTCTTTTCGTCAAACTTGGCGACGTGCATTTGTCGAAGGTGGTAGTTATTGAGCTTCTGTTTATCGAAATGCATAAAAAAATTCGTATATTTCTGTAAATTATCCGAATTATGTGGTCTCTGTAAGATGATTCTTTTCACAGTAGGAATAGACGAAGTGCAAAATACTTGCGCATCTTTCGTGGGTAAATGCCAAGAACTGAGGTGGATGGTGTCAATTCTGTTAAGCGGTGTTTCACTGTTTTGTCTGTCTACGACCATAGACTATCGACCTGCATTTTTCACAAGTTAGAGGTGGGGCAGATGTAATTATTCGCAAAATTTAGTTCTAACTAGCACGATTTCGACGTAAATGACTCTCTTTTGTAGATTGTAGATTTGGGGTTTACAATTTACATCCCTTCGATAACTTAATCGATCCGAGAGAAGAAGAAAACGAACGAATATTTTGGACGAAAGTAAAATAAAACACTCAGGATCTTTAACATTTAAATCAATCTTGTGAATGTAAAACCAATGTTGATGAACTTTAATGAGTTATATATATATATATATATATATATATATATATATTACACATATCAAATAGACCAATTTTATCTTTAATTTTGTATTATTTGAAAGTAATATACCCTACCAAGCAGCAGCCCCACACCAGCTGCTCAGAACCCAGACTCCATTAATATAACCAAGCTAAGGAAACCAAACAACATTGCCATATTACAACTCTCATTCCCAATTTAGATACATCAAAATGAAATTTCCGTTTTTGTCGAAAACCACCGAAATAAAAACCACCGCCACCTCTGCCACCTCACCATGGTTGTGGCCAAGTTGTGCCACCAGCCCCAGAACACAATCTTTTAGGACCACCACTGATAATGGTGGCAATATCTACAAGACCATGCATTCCGCCTATAATCTTGACGACAAAAACAACAAAGAATTTCTCGGCCCTTTCGGAAACCATCACAGAGAAATCTCGAATCCTGCGAAACCCGAAAATATTATTGAGTCTGCGGTGATCAGAGGGCTGTTGTCGGAGAGGCTCTTCTTTGAGCCTGGCGAGACGAGTTCTGTCCTGGAAATAGCAAAAACCGGCGAGGGTCGTGATTTGTGTAAAGAAAGAGTGGCAATAATGGAGGTAGAGTCGAGGGATCCGTTAGTTGATTTCAGGGCTTCGATGGAAGAAATGGTGGAGGCTCGTCTTAACGGTATTGAGGACTGGGAGTTTTTGGAGGAGCTTTTGGCTTGCTTTCTCAGAGTTAATGACAAAAGCAGCCATGGATATATTCTTGGAGCTTGTGTTGATTTGCTGATTCGTCATCTTGCTAACTCGGAAGCTTCTAAAGATCTTCTAACTCTGCCATTGATGAAAACTGTTCTTCTTCTTATTCATCAACTACTACTACTACACAGTGTTCTTTCACTTCTCCTATGTCGTCTTCTTCTTCTTCTTCGACATATTCCTCTATCGCAGCTTGTTTACCTTCGCATGGAAACGAGGATGAGATCACCATCCAGAAACATAAAGACAGCTCGTCGTTATAATTTTTGTATAGTGGTCCTTGTTCAGGTGTTTCAATTTATTTTTGAAAATAAAATAAGATTACAAGATTAAATGTTTCAATATATCTAATTTTGTAACATCTTTAGCTATATTAAGATCATTATTTTCTTCGTTTTTTTCAGGTGAAAACGTCTTAAGAGAGCCACCTAGTTCTCGTATCAACTATATTCATATTATTGTGAATCTTACTGCAGCCAACTATCAACTATGGAAAGAAAGAAAAAAAAGCAAATTAAGTACGAGCCTCAACCCGCTTATTTCTATTGGAGATATTAATATTAAATGATACATTTCACTAACAGCTTAAGCTTTTGGTTGAGATGATCATTCGACAATTTCGTGATCGATCGTTATCGTGCCGACGTAGTTCCAACAGTGTATCTATCTATATATCACTTGAAAGCAACACTTCTTGTGATGCAAAAATTTGGAGTGGTCCTATATGTACCTAGTTGCTGCATTATTGTGATTCAGAAATTGAGAAAATAAATAAATGAAGTACTTAAAATTCGGAAAATTTTGTATTTTATAATATCATGCACACATTTAAATCAGGGCCGGACCCAAAGCATGTATGTGGGGTTATTGCATGCCCCTTGAAATTATTTTTTTATTATAAAATATAAATAATAATATTATCCTCTTCAATAAAAGAAGCCTTATATCCACAAAAAAATAAAAGAAGCCTTGACCCGTAACAACTTTCGGGTCATCAACACTTGACCCGTTACAAGGCAACCCAGCCCATTAAACTCCTTAATCGGATCAAAGCCCAAAGCTAGTAAGTAGTAAGTATAAAATGATCCAAAAAATACTCACATAGTAATTAAAATATCCTGAAAAATGTTGACATAATTAGTCAAAATTCAAACACTACCAAATTAATTCACCCCCAAATAGGTTTACGAATTTATTGAATAAATATTAATTCTAAAAAAAAAAAAAAAAAATAATACTTGTGTGAACACTTGTGCTCTAGTAGATAGTTAGGTCAATACTCCATAGCCAAGATAGCTATAAAGGTTTTTAATTTTTATAGCTAGTTTTTGCGGTTAAATGTCACATGTCAATTAATATAAAATTAGTGGAATTAATAATTCAATAATAGTTTTCACGTTTCTTTGGTGATTGACGCTTTTGTGGCCTCAAAACCTGACTCAATTAATAATTCAATAATAGTTTATTTATTTATTTATTTATTTACTTGGTTTTGATTAAATAAATTATTGTAAAAGATATTTTAACATATGCATATTTCTTGTAAAATAAAAAAAATTAAAAATGAATGTATTTTTACAAAAAAATAAAATAGACTCTGAGCATTTATTCAGAAAAAAGACAACACGAAATGGCTGTATTAGTGGCTTTTAACTCAATGTTGACTGCCTATCATGAATCTGTACACAATGATTAAATCTTTCATTTATAGGAATTGATGAAGGAAAATGACTCATGAATGAATGGCCAAATTTTTCATGGATTTTTACTCACTAACTTGTGTCTTTTTCTTGGAAATGAGTCTTTGGAAGGTCTTTTTCTCCATTATTTATCATTTTTTATTCACTTTTTAAAATACTTTCACATGCTTTAATCTTTCAACCCGTGAACTTGTATTTTTTAATTTTTTTTTAATTTAAATGGGATGGAAAAAGAAAGATTATCTGATGAAAAACCTACGGTTATTTGGTGACCTTAATTTATTTGTCTGGAGCTGAACCTAAAAAGGAAAAAACAAGAAAATAATTATCTACTGAGTTATTTGCATACAATCATTTGTTGAGTTGCAACAAAAATAAGAGCTCCAAACAAAGACAAAAATTTGCAGTAAAGCAATAACTACTCATTGAAGACTGTCAAAATTAAACCCCACACTGTAAACGAAAACAAATTAAAGAAGATTGGCTGACGAACTCAGACTTTCGGATCTCAATAAATTAACTGCATTACTATTTACCTTTCCTAAAAGATTCTTTATTTTCACCACTACATTCAATAATTAAATATATAATATTTTATAAATTTAAAATTGCATAAAAATTAGGGTAAATATTAATCACCCTCCGAGTTATTTTTCTGCCCTTACGGAGTTGTGAGTAACATAATCTTGAAGATTTTCATCAAATATTCGTTCCGTACATATTCAAATCTACCCACAGTGGAGTAAATGTGAGGGGTATTTGTAATTAGTAATTACCGACATATATATATATTTACTAGGGTAAAATGTTTGGATTTTAAATTCTACAATATAATAGTGGCAAGTGAAGTATGTGTTGGGATTGTGCATGCATTGGTAAAAATGGTAAATTAAAATAGAGATTCATTGTACAAAACATTAATGGAATCTACCGAGCACAATTTGACTTTGGGCCGGTTGTCACTAATTGTAGTAGAAGCCATAGCATTCAATCTCAAACATGTATTTCCAACTACACAATTTAACTCTTTGCCAGCCTTCTTTAATTTCACCATCATGTATATATCTCTCAAAAAAATATTGTAAAAAAAAATTAGATTATTTATTTTCACTACTAGAGTACTACTACGATTCAATTATTGTGGTCATGTGGTACTTTATTTTGCAATCAATTAGGTGACCACCACATACCATAAATAAATCGGTTCATTCAATTTCAACATGCAGAAACACTGATACAACTGCATAATTGAGTATTGACTGCTGCAATATTTATCCACCAAATTACATTACATGCAATGGAGTTTAGAACAATCAAGTGGCCGGCCTAACCAATCACATTGCGCCATGTCAGAGTCTTGATTGAAAGTAGCAAAAGTTATTTGGTTAATTGCACATTGACACCATTACTGCGAGCTAAGTCTGGGTAGAAATTGGAACCGAATTTTGAATATTCGTCGAATCTAATTCTAAAATTTACTAACTTAAGACAACATTTTTCATTATAAATTTCAAATTCTGAAACAATGTTTCTCATTCCAATTTTCGAAATTTTAATTTCAATTTTTTTAATACATAGTAGGAATATTCTATATATATATATAGAAGAAATATACTATAGTTCTATATTATTGAATAATTTTCAAATTCCAACGCCTATCTTTCCCCACCAAAGAGAGGTACATGTATATATATTACTACTACTACAGAGTCTACAGTTGCAGACTGCAGAAATTTTTGACCCTTCTTCATTTACTCTTTTTAGCAAAAATTGTACCAAATCCAGTACATCCATTTTTGAATTGTCTAATTATTAAAATTGTATATTATATCCTCCAAATAAATTAAAATTTACATGTTCTTAATTAACTTGTCCGAGGTCGGTATCGAGATTATGTGCCAATTAATTTATGTTTACCATAATATATTACACCGGATGAATTCATTTAAATTGTAATTGTATTGTAGATATTTTATATGCAAATATGAGCAATTATACAAACACATGTATGACGAAATTTTACTCATGAACAAAATTCATCGGACGTAGCATCTAACAAACCGTTTATCGAGATCGTCCACAACGAATAATAGATTTATAAGATACAAATTAACTTGATTCAAATCATAGACGCAATGGCCTCGTTACTTAAATTGTTTTCGCTCGAACAAATTAAAGAACACAAATAAAGTATATCTCAATATACAATTAATATAATTAGTAAAAATGCAACTAAAAATATCAAATATAATACAAACAAAGTTATTTCACTAATAAACACAATTTCATCAGTAGTACTACAAATCAAGATTACAATTTTCACATAATTTTTTAATGGCCCCCCATAAAAAAATAACAACATTAATACTAATTATTAAGGGCCATACAAAAATATTGTGAAAAATCCAATCTTCTTCTTCTTCTTGATCTAGGTTATAGTTGTAATTAAATAAAATAAAAAAGCTGAAGCAGCACATGCATCAAAAACCGTGCGAGTACTCAACTCCATTCCAGATCTCTGTAAAAGCTCTAATAATAGTGCCATGGTAGTACGGCGAGTTCAGCTGCAAGAAACAGTTCAGAAGCTCTTTCAGGTCATCTTTCGAGTACAGCTCCTTCTCCATAATCATCTGCAGCATCGACCGGCGGAAATCCAGATACGGGTCGTCGGAATCCTTCTCCACCGCCACGCTCTCGCCGCCGATTCTCCCGAACCCCTGAACAGCCCTCGAGCTCCTCACGTCCGCCTCCGTGGCAGCAGTGCTGTCGGAGGAGTAGCACACCGGCGGCGTGTCCACGGCGGCGGAGAAGGCGGTGTCGCATGAGCTGGAGGAGGAGTAGTGGGCAGCTGGGTTCTGCCGGCGCTGCGGCGGCGGCCGCCTATGTTTTGGCGGTTTGGGGCGGCGGAAGACGGCGGCGGAGAGCCTTGTGCAGCTGCCGCAGCCCAGCTTCACACTGACTGTGTTGAGAATGTACTTTTTCTTGGCGCCGGACATTGAAGGAAGGAAAGAAGGTGGAGGCGAAAATTACGAGGTTTACTTTATCTTATGTAGTAGTAATGTGTGTGTGGGTTATTACTTATGCATTGAAACTTGGGTACTCTCATAATATTGTCTCATCTCTTCTTCTATGTATATATTTCTGCATGTGAGGATTTGGGGGGCCCCGGTTTGGGTGCTAACATCACAGTCACAGCAGTAACTGTACGAGATTTTAATTGGTCTGTCATGAACCAGGGTGACCTGTATGTTACTCTAAAGCGCGTTGAATAAGTCCATCAATTAATTTTTAAGAACATAATCTTCTCTGTTCTGTTGTTGTCAGCGATTAATTAGTATATGCTTCATACGATCAGTTTAAGACAATTATTTAATCTCAAATGTTAAATATGTTTTACTTTTATTAATATCTTTTTCACTTTAACTTAATTTAAACACCTGATTAGATTTAAAATATGGTTTTAATTTTATTAATACCTTTTTCACTTTAACTTAATTTAAACACCTGATTAGCACTTTCGTTTGATAACTTGTTTGAAGAGCTAGTACACGTCTTATTTTTTAAATTATTTTTTAAAGTTTTGGATAATTAGTTTCTAAACTAATTTTACTTTTATAAGATTTTAAATAAAAATATCGGGTAAAGTACTTAAAAAAAAATTCCAGCAACTTATTTTTTGAATTTTTAAGATCTTTAATTTTAGATTAACCAAACAATTTAGAAGAGCTTGTAAGCTCTTAACAATCTTATAAGCTCTTTTTAACGATTTTTTAGTAGAAAAGCATGATGATCGGAGAATAAATATTACACGAAGTATGTGTCAACAAGACAAATTAATCGCAATTTATTTTCCACATATATATTGCTCGAAATTTCAACCTTCACTTATTGCGTTATTAAATAAGTAGTGGTTGTTGATCAAACTCGAAACACGTTGAGCAACCCATGTCGAACCAGCTTCACTGCACGAGAAAGCGTGAGTATGACCCTTGTTTTCAATCTCCAACACTACATCAGGTACCTGCTTTTTTATCTATGGTCATCGTAATACAACAAAGAAAATAAATTAAATTACTGAATCAATAATTTGTAATTAATAATATTTCAGCAAGGTCAAGAAATCGTATGATTTACCTCTTCGTATAAATGCAACGGACCCCAATGATCGTCGAGGCCGTACAGAAAAGCAATTTGTTTTTTCTTTTTATTGATAAACTCCCAATCCGGTTTTTCTGGCAGCTATAATTGTCATTACGTAAAATATTAATAACACAAAAATTGCAGGATTGTTATTACAAAACCGAAAAAAAAAAAAGAAATAGTTTACCTTCTGAAATTCGGTCATTGCCATGAAGAGTATATTCCGCAGTGTGTGATACTGAAAATAAATTTACGAGCATTAAGATCCATACGAATCAACATAAATTAATCATGCACCATAAAAATACGTGGAGTATTAGCAAGAATGTGACTTCACCTGGAGAACATGGGTACATAAAACCTCAATTGCAGAAGAAGACCATGATTTTCCCATAGAATTTTTCACGATTAATCTTGTAATTTGAGATGGAAGCATTCCCAGAAAGGCTCCCATGGAACTAAGTACAGCACAAAGTGACGAAGACCTGTCATAATAACTTCATAATTCAGTTGCTCTTTAAATAAATATGCATAATAACGACGCTAAATAAACAGAGTCGTACGCTGAAATTCTTCTAATGGAAGACTGTATTGAGGATGCTGTGTCCACAGCAAGAAATGGATACAGACCAATGCAATATACAACCTATAGTAGAGTCGAGAGGGTACTTATGTCAGCACAAAAAGTTAGTAGAAAATAAAATGCAAAATGATAAAGATCGAACTTAATGCATACCTTCTCTTGAGACCATTTAAATATTTCAAGAGAGATGTATGAACCAATGGAATGGCCAACCTTGAGACGAATAAATTTCAAGTCATTACAATAATAAAAAAGTATAGCAATTCGAACATAAAAAAAAAAAATTAAACGGAATGAAATAGCTATTCTAGATTCAGTTTCTTGTTTATTTGTGCAACTGCTTTTACGAGGCGTTTACAAATTGCGGACCGGTATATGTTCTCAAGTCAATAATTGCGAAAACTTAGAGATATATACAGTAGAATGTCAAATAAATAACGAGCCATAAGGGGCAATTGTAAAACATGATTTACCAGTACTATAGGTACTTTGACATCTCGAAGTTCCTGCTCGATGAAGTTTATCTGGAAATGGGAGAAAACGAGATAGCAAAAACTGAGACAAATTGGCGAATTACAATCTAAGACTATGGCCTCGTTCGGCTAATACTATGATTAATTTACCTTATGATTGATTTGTTCTTGTAATGAGAATAACCTCCCCGACTCCCAGTCCTAGCAGCAGAAAAAACCATACATATTGCAGCCATTAAATCCGATTAAATCGATATGAAAGGTTACACAATATTCCATAAAAAAAACTAGGAAACACGTCTCGATTTAATTTCCGATAAAAAACCAACTGCTTGAATATTATTTGAATAATAAATATCAATCGACACCGGAATTCGGTAGAAGACAACAACCTTTTGCGAGTGGGATATGTGGCCAATAGCTTCATCAAGAAAAAACAATGAACCATCAGCACCACTTGCATAGTATCGAA
>NW_012193138.1:1986831-2020508 GCF_000504015.1 Erythranthe guttata
TATATGTACCATGAGGAATGTTTATGACAGATGCGTCTGTCGCAATTAAAAACAAATTCGTCACAAATACGTAATCTAGGGTCTCCAAGTATTGTGACGGATTTCGTCACAAACCTTTTTATTGGTCATTAATGTGTCACAAATCACTGAGAATTTACATCACTTGTCCGTGACAACATCGTCACAAAAAAACGTCCGTCACAAATATTCCATCAAGAACATCGGTCACAAATACTTCATTCAAAACTTCCGTCACAAAATTCCATCACAAGTATCTCGTCACAAATATGTTACAAATATTTAATAATCTTTCGGTCACAATTCCATCACAAGTATCTCGTCACAAATATGTTACAAATATTTAATTATCTTTCGGTCACAATTCGATCACTGGTTATTGATTCAGGAAGTTTCGCTATTCGCTATTCAAAGCTATTTTAGTTTTTTTATATTTGTTATACGAATATTTCAAAACTTCATTCAACTTCAAAATTCTTGATAATCAACACACAATCTACTACAAAACAAAACTAACAAAAAGTAGAAGATACCAAGTAAATTCGCACAGAAAATTCTTAGAAGACCAAATTTACATATGATTCCACAATAGTCAAAACATATAATACATAGACCGAAAGAAAACTCGAAAGAGTTTTGCATTAAAATTGAAGGAAGCCACCTAATTTTTCAATTCGATACAAGTTAAAAAAGATATTTCTTCTGTAACAATGTTCGAGATCAATATCCTTCTCAGTTACGTGCTCGAGCTTGTTGATGCAGAAAGCTAGTTTCGATCAGACCGTTGCTGCATTGAGCCCTCAAATTTGAACTCGAACAAAATTTACACGAGACCCTGCGAGCAAAGAAATTTATTTAACAATCAGTAAATTCCAATGTGCAGATTTCATGATTATGGAAAAAGAATTTATAATTATTCCTCTATACTTACTGATGTGTAATCTATCACAATAGGAAACAAAAATACTCTTGTCGTCCACGATTATGCATGAGCCATGCAGAGTTTGTGATGAGTTCTTGGTGCTATTGGCATTTGAAAAACAAGAAATGCATCTTGCATCAATATTATTCAGAGGAAACATTATGATTAACCCCCAAAATCGTAAGCACTAGGTAAGGAAGGGGCAAAATACAAAAATCCGACCACTAAGATCTTCATTCTAGCTCTTTACTACAAAAAAATCCGAAAAAAAAGAGAAACTTTTATGCAAAATCATATTTGTCTGAACACTAGAAGCAAACCTGCAATCTTAACTTTTCAAGGACTTGTATGGACAAAGTTTTATTGAAACATTCATTTCAACTTAGTAAAAGATTAAATCTAATTTGAAAACTTGCAGTAGTATAACACCTTCGGCACATTAGTCTAGAAGCAATTGAATAATATTTGGATAGGGCATTGATATCTCAAGATCATTAGAAGAGAAAAATGAAAATTCTGCTAAATGTAAAAGCACAACTCAAATGCATTGGCCATGACTAAAACCAACCTTAAAAGCAAATCTCACTACTTAGATGGAAAAAAGTCCTAGACTGCTAAAGGCACAATACCTTAGAGTTAATACGACCTTGAAAACACTATTAAAAAAATAAAAGTAGTGCGACCTCTAACAACTAGAGAAGATAAAAATACGTTAATCTCGAACAATAATTGTTTATATACGGCCTAACTGCAGATCTGGGGAATTAGTTATAACATTTCAATATACATTTGCATCCAAAACTCAGAATTCATGTAGACACAGATATGTAGTCAAGTACAAAATCAGAAACTACCCACTTAAATTGCCGGTAGAAGAAATTAGATAAGTACCTAAAATCACTGATGCCAAATCACTGATGCCGTTGTTGCTATAGATGGTAGAAACCACCGATGCTAGTAGAGAGCTATGGGCCTAATCGCAAAATCGCTGGTGGTCGGTCGGTGCGCCATGCCCAATCACAATAATTGATTCCCAGTCTACCGCTGTCGATGGTTTCATGTTTGAAACGGAGTTGGAGTTTAAAAAAAAACCGTAAATCCAGAAACCCTAACCTTGTCACCGGGTGTTTTGTTGATGTTTTCTGGTGCTTGTTGACAGTGTCCACGGTATTAATTTATGGTAGTGGGAGCGTGGAGTCAAATGTCAAAAACACCCTCTGACCGGCTGAAACCGATGAACCCGAAAATTGGTCAATGACCCGGGTTTTCATATCGGAGGCTGTTGGTGGCGGGATTTGGCCAGAGTTCGTCTGGGGTGACCGGATCTGGGTGGAGTAGGCCGTGGGTTGCCGGGATTTGCGGATCTGGCCGTGAATTGCCGGAATCCGACGGGTTTGGTCGTGGGTCGAACAGATGGCTGAATATGGATGGAGAAAAAAGATGAATAAGAAGAAAACAAATTAGATAAGGAAGAGATAGAGAGGGAAGAAGAAAAAAAAATAGAAGTAACAATTAATTAATTGTGAGTAAAAGAGAGGGGATAGGTGCTGAATTTCTTGGGAAAGAAACAGAAGATGAAGGGAAGGAGAAGCCGGCCGCAATGACGAGAGGAAAATTTAGAGAGAAGAAAAGGGCATAAAAAAATATTAAAAAAGTGAATAAAATAAAGGCAAGAGTCTATAAAAAAAAAATAAAGGGGAAGAAAGTGTGAAGATTAAAAAAAATGTATATAAATTATAATTTTAAATATTAAAATTTATAATATAATTAAAAATTTAAAAAACTAAAACAACCGGGTTGAATCGGTCCAATCGTAACCCGAATGCTTATCCCGTTTTGTGTCCGATCCGATTCTGACAACATTAATTATTACATAATATACTACAAATCAAAGTACAATTAATTAATTTAAGCCTGATAATTTTATTTAATTGTAGGCTTCATTTTTTAATTCATCAAGTTCTTTTTTCAAAATAGTAAAATATTGACATATGATTGAAACAATGCATTTTTTATTATTTATTTTTAGGGTAAATTACGAAAATCCCCCATAAAAAAATACAATATGTTACATATGTAAGTTAATTAATTAATGAAGTTACTTATTAACAAAAATGGATCAAATTTCAAAATTGTGTATCTTACAAACTCGGTCGAAAGTAATTTAAAATCAAATAACAAATATTTTTTGAAGCAAAATAATAAACAAAATTAAACAATTTTCCGAACCAATGTTGTTAAAGAGGAATAGTATGAATTTTGAACAATATCTAAAATATATTTACAATATTAGCATTGGAATAGTTCATATTTGTTATATTATTATGTTTTTTAATATATTATAATCAGTTTTAGTCACCATTAAATTGTTTTACAAAGATCAAAATAAGTATAAATGATTAATAAATCAAAATCAAAATGTAATTATTTTTAATCAATAAACATATGTGTCGAATTTGTGATCAGGATATCAAAAGTGATGAATTAATGACGAAACTTAAAATGTGACAGATTCGTTACTGAATTACATGTGACGGATTTGTGATTGAATAAAGATAGTGACAGATAAATGACAAAATTTAAAATATGACAGATTTATGACGGAGTTGTGTATGACAGATGTGTGACGGCGATGCAGTAACGACGGATCAATGACGAATCGTGACATGGGACGGATTTATGACTGAAATCTATGTGACAAATTTGTGATGGAAACGAGATTGTGACGAATTTGTGACCAATATTAGTCAAACTATTGCTTCTTTAAAAATATTATGACCGATTTGTGACTACACTATTTTTCGTCATAAAATATGTCACTGATTTGTGACAAAACTAATTTCTGTCAAACAAGATGTGACTGAAATGTGACAAAAGTTTGGTTGTCACAAAATTCGTCGCAAAATTGGTCATGTACTCGTCACAATCAATTGCAGAGTTTTTGTAATGAAAGCAGTCACAAATTTGACACCAATTCGATCACTAATTGTGACAGATTTAGTGTGTCACAAGTTTTCCGTTACAAAAGCCATGTTTTTTGGTAGTGTTGGCAGATTGGCTCTGGGATATGCATACCCTGCGTTTCAGTGTTTCAAGACATTAGAGAAAAACAAAGTTGGCATTCAAGAACTCAGATTTTGGTGTCAATATTGGTCGGCATTTCTATCGAATTATCACCATATATAATTATTATAATTATTGTTATTAATAATTAATACTTCCTCTGCAGGATTATAGTTGCTGCTTTAACAGTTGTTGAAAATTTTACCGACATATTCATTTCATGGTACGCCCCGATCGATATTTCATATTTTGTCCGATCTTTTTTTTTTAATGATACGAATAATTGCAAATACTACTTAGGCTGCCGATGTACCGAGGAATTAAGTTAGCCCTCTTCATCTACCTGTGGCATCCAAACACAAAGGTCAAAAATCACATCTTTACATGTATTGAAATTTTTAATGTTTTTCTTTTTTCCACATCATGGTTTTGTTGTATTTAAAATTATTATTACAGGGAAGTGGATATGTTTACGAAACGTTGTTGCAGCCATATATATCGAGGCACGAGACGGATATCGATAGGAGCGTAGCTGAATTTAAGGAAAGAGCATGGAATTTAGCAATTGATTATTGGCACAACTGCACCGATTTGAGTTCCCAAAAGGCACTCCAGTTATTCAAATTTGTTGTTTCCCATTGTACCAAAGTTACACTACCAAGCTCCCAGGTTTGCCACTTTATCTTTTCTCTCCCTATTTCATATTATTATTTAATCATCTAAAATGGTTGTGTAAATCAACATTTAATTTACAGTCATATTGTTAGTTTGTTTATGAGGTCGAATCATCAATTATTGAGTTTTATAGGGCCTCCAAAATAAATTTACAGGTTGTGATTTAGGGCCAAGTATATGTTTTAGGTAGTTTTTTTTTTTTTTTTTTGACTAATTTTCTCTACAGGCCTCCATATAAAAAAATAAAATAATCTAGATTACGGTAGTGTTTGCAAGAGCTTTGACTACAGATTCTATGAGCCTTCTTATTAAAGAAAAACTATAGTGAATGTTTCGAATTTCCCCCAAAGCCTCGAAAAAATAAGCCCCGATTAAAACTTGATCGAACCATAATCGAACATGTATACACAATCAATTTTCCCAAGGCTTCCGATGACTTAGGGCCACATAATTTAATTGCAATTACACTCCATCCACGTTTTGCCTATAGGATTTGAAAGTTTATATTCAACTTTATTGCAAGAGCCAAATTCCAAAATTTAACCCTATTCTTGAAAAATCAGAGTCCAATTGAAAAATTGACGTGAGACTAACAGTCAACATCAACCAATTCACTTTTGGCGTTCCCCCAACATTTTTGACCGTGATTTAATTTAATTTAATTGAATGAATCAACTGATTGCAGAATGATGGGAATGAGCAATTAAATTCAGCTCCACCACCAACCCCGCCGAGCACGCCGTCCGGAATATTCAAGAGGACCAAGTCCGACAAGCGGCGGCCGCCTGTTCCACCCTCCCCCTCTCATCGTAGCCAAACACCCAAGTCTGACTCAACTAAAGTCCAGCTCCGCAGCCAAACACAGTTTATCCACACCGAGGATATTCTTATTCCTGATTCGAATATCGGGATTAAATTGGAAGCAAAATCAGATAGCGAACCCGATTCACATGCCAAACGGGTCGAACACAGGCCCTCCAAAAGCAATTAGCAAAATCAGACAAGAAATTAAAACTGTAGATTTTTTTTTTTTTATCTTAGGTTTTAGATCCACTAAAATTTTCAAATTTGTTCATTTTTTGGTCCTTGTATTTTTTTTTTCACCCAATTTGAACCTTTTTACGGTTCGAATACACTTTCCAATTTTGCTATTACACCAAAATTAAAATTAAAATAATGAAAATTGAAAACGAATCACCACCATTCATCAATTCAATTCCAATTCCAACAAAGCACGCACATCTTAGACCCGTTGCTATCTGGTGCTGCCCCGGATCCGGATAACCCGGAGCATCCAATTGAGGGCACGAATTAGGTTTTGGCCGACGAAGTCAAAGAAGGCGGCGACCGGCGGGCAGAGACGGTTGAAGAGGTTGCCGCCGGCGGAACCGGGAGAGGTGGACATAGGCTGGAGGTAGGCCCACGCCGCCTGTTTGACGAGGCGATTTCTGATGCAGATGTCGGAGCCTGGTGTTTGGTAGCCCGAGTTGGGTCTGGGGGAGTTGACCGCGACCGACGGCAACAGGTCCCTTAGCGAGGTGTAGTTCTGGGAGGTAGGCTTAATCAAAGCCTCCAAATCATCCGGCGGAGAGGAGGACGACGACGATGGTGAGGTGGTGCTGGTGGTGGTAGAAGATGAGTTTTGATGGGGGATGATGGTGAGCTTGGAGATGGAGTTCCGGCGGTGGAGAAGCGGATGATTTTGAAACGGCGGCGGCATAGATACGACGACGTCGTCCATCGCGGCGGTGCTGCGCTGTGGGTGCGTGGGGTGGGTGGAGGGGGTGGGGTGGTGTCAGAGGGTTTCGTTTTCTTTTTGTTCACTGGTTTAAAATATTTCTGGCAATATATACGTGTGGCGGCCGTTGTGGTCTTATGGGGTTCTTTATTTTTTTTATTTTTTTTTCTTTTAATGTTAATCTATATTTCAAAAAAATAAAAATAAGTAATTAAAATTACTTTACTGTTTTGTTGAGTGACGCAATTATTGGCGTATATAGAACTATAGTCACAGTCTTTTAAATTGGTCTACTAATATGTGGCTCTCTTTATATTTATCTATTGCTTGAAACTTTGTATAATGCTGTATCTGCACCCATGTCTTTTCTGGAATAATTTATTTTAACCTTTTTTTTTTTTAAATTCAATTTATGGGCCGACCACGTACTCTTAGGGTTTAAGATTTGTAATTAAGTTTTAAATTTTAATTAGTCAAGTTGTGTTTAATGTGTTTTGTTTTAGTGTAAAAAAAGAATTATGATAATTAACATTTGAATGTTATGTGATTCACATAATAACCTTGGGATTTTTTGTGAACTGTAAAACGATGGATTCCAACCATTTTGGTCAAACTTTACTCGGATTTTAATTACCTTTTCAATTGGGTTCACATATATTTTAATATGTAATTTAGAACTAGTAATTCACCCGTGCGATGCACGAGATCAATTTTTTCAAAAAAAAATATTTTGGATAAAATAAAACGAACGAAAACTTTGAACAGTTGACATACATGTAAATAATACAAAATATTCATTTGTTTGTGATTTACCTTCATATTCGCTGAAAATATTTAATCTCAATTAAAATAGGAAAATGTACAGCAAAAAACATATAAATATTAGAAATGAAAAAATATTGAGTTAATGACAATTTTAATAGGTCTAATTCAACTTACCTCCCCTGTATTATACATATTTCACTTAACTCCCCTGTATTAATTTAAATATTTCACTTCCATCCCTTGTATTAATATAAATATGTCACTTACCTCCCTTATACTATCAAAACTTTCAATTGCCCCCTCAAATTATATGTATTTTGTACATTATTTGTCTTGTGCGTGTATTATCATCTCATTTTCAGGTTGAATTGATATTTGATCAGCACATAAAGACCATGAAATATATAGGAGGGGTGAAAAAGATGAGCAAGAAACGTGATCCCTCCATTTTTTTTTTATTTTTTTTTTTATGATCCATTTGTTTGTTGATAAATGATAAATTAGGAGGTTTTAGATAAACTTTAAATTGTTGCTGAATCATGATTGGATAAAATCAATTGTGGGCAGTTGAAGGTCCAATTTGAACTATATTATGTATCAATTTCAGTAACAACGTTGAATTGATGAGCTATATCAATAAATTTTATTGACTTTTAAATTTAATAGTTTATTAACCAATCACATATCAATACTCCATTTTCAAAATAAAGAAAACGAATAATTACTGTATGCCCTGTCAATTGACCAAAATTCGAATCATCATAGTGACGATTGATAGGTCGTATATCTCATAGATGGTTAACCTAACTTGATTTACGTCTCTTATACTATCTGTAATTTATTATACAATAATGTATGTTTATTCAGTGCACATATATAGTATGTTACAGGTTCATTCGTTACAACAAAAACAAAATAAAAAATTTATTATTTTTAGTTATCGACCCAATATATAATGTGATTGTTATAGTCAAAGTATATATATATATATATATATATATATATATAGTTAAACATTTTTGAAAGTAAAAAAAAAATTAAAAATCAACAATTTAGAAAGAAAATTAATTAATTAATTAATTATTATAAAAAGAGAAATAGAAAAGAATTGGGCATCGGATTTTGTCATTGCTTACGGATTTTGTCATTGCTTACGGAAGCAAGGCCTAATATTTCGGTCGGGAAAGTCGGCGAACCTCAGCCCCGGCCCAGCCCACTAGTCGCAATTCTCATATCCATTCTCCCAAAATCAATTGCTCTCATCAAAATTCCCCGTCTTCTCAGCTCTCCAGAAGTTCTCCCTCAAGGTAAATCTCTCTCTTCTCCTGCTTAAATTCAACTTGATTCATTCGTTAATTTATTGATTATATTCGTTTTTGTCTCTTATACAATATAATCGTGTGATCTGGATATGTGAGATTTGTTGGTGATTGTTTAATTGCGTGTATGTTCAATTTGATAGATCAGCGTTGATAATTTATGAATTTTGATTGGATCTTGCTTTTTGGTCCCCTATGTTCGAATTTTTCTTCAGTGACGATTGGTTTCAGAAAATTTAGGAGTAAATTTATGTTACGAGGTTTGAGATTATGTAATATAGCTGTGTGGTTTAGATCTGAATATTTGAGCTGATAGATCGGGTTAGTAATCTAAGAATTTTAATTGGATCTTGCTTTCTCGTGCCCTGAGAGACTTGTTCGTGATTATTTGATCAATTATTAGGGCTCTTGTTCTGTTTATCTGTTTCCATGTTAGAATATTTCCTTAACAACAATAGGATTCAGAGAGTTTGAATCAAATTCATATTACGGGGGTTGAGATTATGTATTTGATTGGGTTTGAGATTATGTATTTGATTAGGATCGAGATTATGTAGTGTTTAAGATTATGTATTTGATTGGGTGAGTATGCATACCTAGATTCATGATTTGATATTGAGGCCACTCAGTGACTTGATTAACTCTGTTCTATTTGCTGTTTCTGGTGTTATGTAGTATACAAGCTAAATTGCCGATATGCCTTTTTTTTTTTTTTTTCTATTCTTGAATCAGATGCAGATATTTGTCAAGACTCTAACCGGAAAAACTATAACTCTCGAGGTCGAGAGTTCCGATACAATCGACAATGTCAAGGCTAAAATCCAAGACAAGGAAGGGATTCCCCCTGACCAGCAAAGGCTAATCTTCGCTGGCAAACAACTCGAAGATGGCAGAACCCTTGCAGATTACAACATCCAAAAGGAGTCTACCCTCCACCTTGTCCTCCGCCTTCGTGGTGGCATGCAAATTTTCGTCAAAACTCTCACCGGTAAAACCATCACTCTTGAGGTTGAGAGCTCAGACACAATCGACAATGTAAAGGCAAAGATCCAAGATAAGGAAGGCATCCCCCCTGACCAGCAGAGATTGATTTTTGCTGGTAAGCAACTTGAAGATGGCAGAACCCTTGCAGATTACAATATCCAGAAGGAGTCCACCCTTCACCTTGTCCTCCGTCTTCGTGGTGGCATGCAAATCTTTGTGAAAACCCTCACCGGAAAGACAATTACCCTTGAAGTCGAAAGCTCAGACACCATTGACAATGTCAAGGCAAAAATTCAAGATAAGGAGGGAATTCCTCCAGACCAGCAGAGATTGATATTTGCTGGGAAGCAACTGGAAGATGGCAGAACCCTTGCAGATTACAATATCCAGAAGGAATCTACCCTTCATCTCGTGCTGCGTTTGAGGGGGGGCATGCAGATTTTCGTCAAGACTTTGACCGGAAAAACCATTACATTGGAGGTTGAAAGTTCAGACACCATTGATAACGTCAAGGCGAAAATTCAAGACAAGGAGGGAATTCCTCCAGACCAGCAGAGATTGATATTTGCAGGCAAACAACTCGAAGATGGGAGGACCTTGGCAGATTACAATATCCAGAAGGAGTCGACCCTTCATCTTGTTTTGCGTTTGAGGGGAGGCATGCAGATTTTCGTCAAGACTTTGACCGGAAAAACCATTACATTGGAGGTTGAAAGCTCAGACACCATCGATAACGTGAAGGCAAAAATTCAAGACAAGGAGGGAATTCCTCCAGACCAGCAGAGATTGATCTTCGCAGGCAAACAACTCGAAGATGGGAGGACCTTGGCAGATTACAATATCCAGAAGGAGTCGACCCTTCATCTTGTTTTGCGTTTGAGGGGGGGCATGCAGATTTTTGTCAAGACTTTGACCGGAAAAACCATTACACTGGAGGTTGAAAGTTCAGACACGATCGACAATGTGAAGGCGAAAATTCAAGACAAGGAAGGTATTCCTCCAGACCAGCAACGTTTGATCTTTGCAGGTAAGCAGCTCGAAGATGGGAGGACACTTGCAGATTATAATATCCAAAAGGAGTCGACGCTTCATCTGGTTTTGCGGTTGAGAGGCGGGATGCAAATCTTTGTCAAGACTTTGACTGGGAAGACTATCACTTTGGAGGTGGAAAGTTCTGATACGATTGACAATGTCAAGGCGAAAATCCAGGATAAAGAAGGGATCCCACCTGATCAACAGAGGCTTATCTTTGCAGGCAAGCAGCTAGAAGATGGTCGTACACTTGCGGATTATAATATCCAGAAGGAATCCACCCTTCACCTTGTGCTTCGTCTTCGTGGTGGTTATTTCTGAGGATGTTTTCTGTGGCAAGAATGTGTGATTCTGTTTAATATAACTGCTTTTTTTGCTTTCAAAACTTTTCTGGGTTTGGATTTCATGTGTTGGTGTTTTGATTGTGTTGCGTTTTGCTTCTGTACTGTTTGGATGTATGGATTATGAATAAAGTTGTGGTAAGCTCCGGATTATGTGCTTTGTTAATAGTATTTGGTTTATCTAGTCACCATCTTGATGTGATTTCATGTAAGCACAGAAATTATTATTGCATTATTAATTAAGGGATAAACCACAATTGGCTGATTGTCAGCAAAATGTTTAGCACCCAGACAATGAAGTATAGATATGACAAAAGTGAAGAAAAAGGTAATGCACACTTTTGGAACTAATTTGTCTGTTGAACAAACATTAACTTTCGAGTTTGGACACGTCCGTACGTGGTCTCTTTAGAGAAATCAATGTTATTATTTTAAATTTTTTTTTAGAGAATTATATTATTCAAATTTTAGTTAACATTAATGAAATCAATATATACTCTCCAACTAAACATTATTTAAAAAAGAAGGAAATTTCTGATACGATATATATTTAATATATCGTATATTTATTCGTTAGTTAGTATTTTATTATTTAATATATATTATTTAAGTATTAATTTAGTTAGGAGTCGTAGGTTTAGTGGTTATAGGATAGATGTTAAGTATTTAATTAGTATAGGTAATTATATTTCCTAGTTAGATTAGGATTCTAGGCTTTTCTTATCTTTAAATAGTTGTATTGTGCTAGGGTTTGATAATGAAGAGAAATAATAAAGAAGAGTTTTCTTACGTTCAGTAAAGAAATCTTATGATACTCAAGAGATTGCATCAATTGGTATCAGAGCGAAGTTGCGATTAACACCAACCCTTCGTTAGCAAGGCAGCGATTATATCAAAGCTACGCTGGAGCAAAGTTGAGATTACATCAACACTTTGCGAAATTATGTCGTCCGAGAGAAAACGCTTAGAGCGATTGGAAAAATCCGTGGAGGAGATACGGATTGGTCTCCAAAAGTTGCTCGAACAAAGTCAAGGACGACGCCAACATAAGAGCCGAAGGGACCGCCGGCCAAAACCAACATCGCCGCCGCCATCGGATGTGTTGTCCAAAGGGAAAGGCAGCCGCAAAGGTTACGCCTGTAATACAGGCTTACGCATCAGGCCTTCCGGTCAAGAGGGTCGCGGCCCGAAATTTGTCGAGGAAGCTGAACCAATTATTGGGAGTCAAGCGCAACTAATTTTCATGTCTGCAGATAGCCATGACGATGAAATTTTGACATCAATTGCTGAATTGATGCAAACCGCTGAGGATTGGGATCATGTGCAAACTGAATCAAAAGCTTGTGGTGTTGTGGTTGAGATTTTGGACAAGAATATTCAGAATCATGATTCGAAGGTTACAGAAATAAGAAGGGAAATTCTTGACATAAATCATTCTTCTAAATCTCAGATGCATCAAAATAGTATGCAACAAGAAAGTGAGGATGAAGATCAACAAGAAAGTGAGGATGAAGAGACGCAAAAATTGAATAATATGGAACTTGCAAATATTATTCTAGTTGGTAATAGAAATTCACAATCATGGCAGCATGGGCAGCAGAATTATTTTGGGTTTATGGCCACTGAAGGTTGTAAAAGTCTTTGTTACCAACTTCCGACCAATATCTGGCCAAGTGCTACTATCATTGCATCTTTGTTTATTTCCCTCATCTATGATTGTAGAATTAAGTCGTTCTGGAAGAATTCTCATAAAGCCAAGCATCGATGGAAACAAAAAAAAAAAAAAAAAAAAGCAAGGGCAATTATTAGATCGAACCTTGAGGACAAGGTTCATTTCAAGAGGGGTGGTTTGATACGATATATATTTAATATATCGTATATTTATTCGTTAGTTAGTATTTTATTATTTAATATATATTATTTAAGTATTAATTTAGTTAGGAGTCGTAGGTTTAGTGGTTATAGGATAGATGTTAAGTATTTAATTAGTATAGGTAATTATCTTTCCTAGTTAGATTAGGATTCTAGGCTTTTCTTATCTTTAAATAGTTGTATTGTGCTAGGGTTTGATAATGAAGAGAAATAATAAAGAAGAGTTTTCTTACGTTCAGTAAAGAAATCTTATGATACTCAAGAGATCGCATCAATTTCATGAGATAATCATTAAGTATTGGCATTAAAATATGATGAGATAAGAGTTGAGAGATCTCTCAATCTCCATTAATATGAGCTGGCATGCTGATGTGGAATGCAAATGTTGAAATCCCACTATGTACAAGTGTTGGGTTTGTGATATGTCAACCTCTCCATTAATCTACTTTGTTTTTCCCTTTATTTTTCACTCATAAAAATTTCTAATAAACAAATTAAAAAGGAAAGTATTTTAATGAATTATGCAGAAATTGAAATACTTAATTAAACCTGACTTTTGGCTAATTCTGTATATATTTCATTAATCATCTTCATAGTGTACCTATCATGCATCCACGTGGCTGTCGGAGATGGCAAGAAAACATTATTAATTTCATCGAGTGAAATGAATTCTTAATTAATTTAGACACTAAATTGTACATAATGCAGTTGTATGCTAGCTAATCGTCTGTTGCCGTTTAAACATCGGAAAATAGAACTTTTCCTGATTAATTATATTTAATAAGTTAATAAGATTAAGTTTCTAAATTTTTATTTTTTTTAAAGTTTTTTCTCTAAAATTATATGTTGGCAGTTGGATTGAAAGGGTCAAAATTGCCGAAATAAAAGGTTGTAAAATGGTGACATATGGCAGGAAAATTAAGACAAATTTATTCGGATAATGGCGAACCCATCAATGTAGGAGCTTCTAATTAAGACAGTACAACTACCAATTAATTAGTCCCTGTTTGACAGGTAATAACAGTCATTAATTAAGTAATTAACAGATTCAATGAATTAACTTGCATTTGATGGTATTATCCCGCACACGGTATTAGATGTAAATTACCACTTGGGGTCAATCCATTTCAAATAACTTACCTCAATAAATTATTTCAAATATTAATTCTTACTTAACGAAATGTCAAAATCTATTAGTAGCAATGTCACTAAAATCAATATTAATGTAGCAATTATTGGTAACAAATAAACATAACTATATAGTAAGTGTCGCATCCCAACAATGCAGGGACCAATTAATGATGTCTGTCTTTCACTTTTTTTTTTTTTTTTTTTTTTTTTTTTTTGGATATTAAAAAAAGAAAAGGTCCACCACCTTCACTACCTCACGTGGACTCCACTAAGATAAACAGTTTAACAAAGACTTTTAGTAATTATTTCCTTTTTCTCTTTAATTAGACTATAATTAAGAATATATAAATTAATATACCGGGGCTATACAAAATCTATTAATTTAGAGGAATATTAAATCAGCGAGTTAATCATTTATAATGTTGTTACCGAATTGAGATCGGAAAATAATATTAATTTATCGAGGTTTTATTGTATCTAGTAATTATTATTATTATTATTATTATTATTATTATTATTATTATTATTATTATTATTATTATTATTATTTTATTTAATTTTGGTTCGATGCTAATTATCATACAAAGTTGGACTTTACTTAATGAAATAATTGTCGTGTTGCGACACTTGTCCTTTCTTTTTCATTATTTGTTATTTTCTATATATTCCTTTTGGAAGTATTACATTGATTTAAGATTAGTAATCGAGAATTAACACAAAAGCAACAATGCACTAAATTAAGAAGTCTAATCACTCACCACTAATAAGACACGAACCACAATGTATAAAATATGAAAATAAAATCATATTAATATATTTGGCCCCGTAATTATAAAATTCTGGCTTCGTCGTAATTTTTTTTATAATATAGGAACTCGCAACCAACAATATAGGTATACTGAGTACATTTACACTCTCTCGTATAATAGTTTGCAAACCATACGAGAGACGTATAACACACTAAACTAATCTATGTGACAAATTTGATCTAGCGATCGTTGATAAATAGATTCGAATTTGGATCACTTACAGCAACCGCTAGATCATCCTTACAGACGAGTTCTTCATTATTCATTAATATAAATCGTATTGTATGAAGTATGAAGTCCGCTCTCAAAATTAGTGATGAATTAACAAAGTTTCCACCTACTTTTTAGTGGACTAATTACTTGGACCACAATATATATATTATATATATATATATATATATATTATATATATTTTTTGGTGAATCATGATTCAACTAGAAAGTAAAAGACATCGCAAACTAAAAAGTTAGATCTCGAAATGAGATCGAAATCCGTAATCCACAAAAATTACAAATCACAACCCAACTTTTAAAACGAGTGATATTTAGCTAAAATAAAAGATTTTTATTTATTTATTTTTTAATCTCCAAACATAAATATCTTTATATGTACAAATATACAAGTAAAAAAAAAAATCCCCACATTTAAGCTCTTACCAATCTAAAATGAATTTAGTGACAAAGTACTTTTCAAAATTTCCCAAAATGAAAAAAACTTTCCAAAAGAAAAAAAAGAAACTTTTTAAGCACACTCAAATATAATAAATGAAAAAAAAAAAAAAAAAGAAAAAGAAAGACTTGCATGAAAGATATAATTCACTACTCATCTTGTAGACTTCCCTCATTACACGCAACTCTCTCTCTCTCTCTCTATCTCCGGCGGCTGCTGTTTGAAAGTGGGGCGACAGTTGAAGCGGTTGTTTCCTTCTTGTGACGGCGGTTTTCTTTCCCCTTTCTCAGCCAATAGGTATGCTTCTCTGTACTTAATTCCTTTTTTTTTTTTTTTTTTTTTAATTTAATTATTAATTTCCACACAGTTAGAGAATCTTTTAGAATACATATTCAAGCTTTTAATTTTCTGCAAAAACTGAAACACAAGTACAATTTGAATCAGTTAATCTATACACACTCTTTTGCTTCCAAAGTGGAATTTTTTTAGGTTACTTTAATTTTAATCTTTAAAAATAAAAAGGGGTTTCGGTTAATGGGACATTATCCAACTTTATTCTTTCCACTTTATGTTTCCAGGTTTTTCAATTTTCAATTTTGCTAGGGTTTGTATGTAGCAAATTATGTTAAGCAAATTTCGATTTCATTGAAGTGATCGATCAAAATGAACTCGCACACTGTGTTCTTCAAAGAAAATGAAGGGGTTGCCCCAAATCACCTCAACGTTTCACTGTCGGAATTGCCACGGTGGATTGGGCTCGGATCTCAGCCGGCGGCGGCGGTTTACGGCGACCCTTTTGTCCAATCAAAGCTTACGTCTCTGGAGCTTCCAGCTGGAGGCCGGAATCAATTCACGGTGGCCAAGGATACTGATAATCAGCAAGGCCTGGAAAAGGGAATTACCACTCAGTTCACTCTTTTCTCTGGTAATTTTTTTTTGAAATCTTTATTTATATATATAGATATAGCTCTTCAATTTAATTTCTTATAGGATTAATTACCAGTTAAAATACTTGATTAAAACAAATTATTTTAGGTGATTGCAGAACTAGTGCTGAAAATAGTGCAAAAACTAATCTGCAGAAAGTCTTTTCTGCTACTATGGAAGATCAATGGAATTTCAAGCTTGGATTTGGTCAACCACCGGTAAATTTCATTTAATTCTTCAACGACGTGTTTTTTACGGAATTTATTTTTGGTCCTTTTATTAATTCAGATTTATTCTGTTTCTTGAAATGGCACAGGTTTGTGGACAATATCCGTACGGTGAGCAATACTATGGACTATATTCGTCGACCTATGGAACTCAGATTGAGGTTTGTTTTGTTCGTATCTTCGTCTCTCTCGTATTTAAAATTAAAATGAGAGACTCAAAAATTGAGGGGAAAAAAAACTCGATATGGCATTTGTTTTACTCTGTTTTAGGGGCGTATTATGTTGCCATTGAACATGCCTAGTGACGTGGGCCCGATTTACGTGAACGCCAAGCAGTACAATGCAATCATGAGGCGAAGAAAGTCGCGCGCAAAGGCAGAAATTGCGAATCAAGTCCTCAAAACCCGCAAGGTAATTAAAAATTTCTTCTTTGACGATAAATTTTATAAAAAATGGGCGTATGTACTAATGGTGATAATTGAAAATTTAAAATAATAAATTATTGCTTAATTAAACATAAAACACCATTCTCCAGCCATATCAGCATTTTTCGCGCCATCTCCATGCAAAGAGGCGCCCAAGGGGAAATGGGGGCCGTTTCCTCAACACGAAAAACTCGAACACGACAAGCGAAAATGATAATGGAAAAAACAACGATAAGGAAGATAAACAGCAATACTCGCATCTTAGTGAGTCTCAGATATCTGAAGTGATTATGTGTGACGAACTAGTGATTAATTCTAAAGGAAAGAATGGAAATACTAGTCCAGGGCCTGAGGTGACTAGCCATTTATTCAATCAGTCCTTTGGAATTAATCATATTGCATTTCAGTCCTTTACGAATACAGGGATTGGCATTGCCATGGCTAATGCTGGCAATTACCTCAAAGTTTGACGAAATATTGGTGGGGTTGGTTTCGACTCACCTGGGCAATTCATTCTTGGCTAAAGATCTCTCTCCTTTCTCCATTTTTTGGAGAAAATCAAAAACTATATATATTATATATATATATATATATAGTGTGCGTGTGTGTGTGTTGTGTGTGTGAGAATAAATCTTGCAATTGGGTGTTACTAACATGCCATTCTATATGGAGGGCATGTCCTATTGCAGAAGGGTTGTGTGAAGAAAACATTGGGTTTGTTTTAAGTGTTTGTTTCCATTTCATAATAAGAAGACAAGCAAGCTGGTTTGATTTCCAGTTTGTAGTGTTGAGATGTTCAACTGTGGTCTGAACATTTATTGTGTTCTTTATGTTTGTGTGTTGGATAATTTCCTATAGACTTTGTTATTGTTGTTTAATTCTATGATTTTAATTTTAATTGCAGAAATTATTGTTTTAACTTGACCAAGCGTGGTCACCATAACTTTAAATTCTTTTCTTTGACCTACGTACCGAGTACCGACATCTCATATATATATATATAACAGATCCTCCAATGTCATAATTAAAATTGTAAATGCTTCTCCTATAATCAAATTAAATTACTCAGAAAAAAAAATGAACGATTTATTCTCGGCCGGATCTTTATCCCGGTACGGGGACCAAGGTTCCCACAGCATAGAGATGACAACCGGCGGTGTCAATCTCGACCGGTTCTTTAAAGACGTCGAGTCAATCAAAGATGAGCTCACAAATCTCGAAACTCTCCACGCAAAGCTCAACGCCGCACACGAGCAGAGCAAAACCCTCCACAATGCCGCCGCTATCAAAGACCTCCGCTCGCAAATGGATGCCGACGTGGCCGCCTCCCTAAAAAAAGCCAAGCTCGTCAAGGTCAAACTCGAAGCGCTCGACCGGTCCAACGCCGCCAACCGCAGCGTTCCTGGCTGCGGCCCCGGCAGCTCCTCCGACCGGACGCGCAACTCCGTCGTAAACGGCCTGAGAAAGAATCTCCACGACGCCATGAACCGGTTCAACGATCTACGCCAGAAGATGGTGTCAGAGTATAGGGAAACCGTGCAGAGAATATACTACACAGTCACCGGAGAAAACCCCGACGAGAAAGTACTAGACAGGCTGATCGAGACTGGGAAGAGCGAGAATCTTCTGCAGAAGGCGATACAGGAGCAAGGGAGGGGGATGGATACTGTAATGGAGATTCAAGAAAGGCACGATGCAGTGAAGGAGATGGAGAAGAATCTGATGAAGCTGCATCAGGTTTTCTTGGATATGGCGGTTTTGGTGCAGAGCCAGGGTGAACAGCTGAATGACATTGAAGGACATGTTTTGAAAGCTAAACCATTTATTAAAGATGGGACTGAGAAGCTTCAGACTGCCAAGAATTCAAAGAAATGTTTTGGTTTGTGCGTGTGCTTGTTCTTATTTTGATTCTTCTTCTTTCTTCTTCACCCATGGAATTAAGCAATGAATGAAGCTTTTTACCTTCATTTAATTCTTCAATCCTGGTTTTTATTTTTGGTGATCAGTCTTATTTTAATTTTATTTTTTTATTATTGAGTTGTATCTTACTACATGTTGAGTCTTTGAATGTTAATATTAAGTATATATACAGTACATCCTCCATAAATTAATAACTTCGATGAAATAATAGCTGCTTTTATTCCTGACGCAGAACGGAAGTACGGTAAAGAATTAATTTCTACGAATTAATCCTATAGAACTAAATAACATTTGGAATTCACCGAAAACTCTAGAATCCACTAGAAAAATAGAGAAAACTCTAAATATTTTATTAAAATTCGAAATTCTTTTCAAAATAAAGTCCTAAGGCAGCTATTTATACTAAAACACTGAAAACACTAATTAAACTAAGAAAATACTAAAAATTACAAAAAACGGCAAAAACGAGTTAGATCCTGATTCCAGTAGATCTTGTAATTTTGGGAACAACCCAAATTACGGAATCCTATTACGACTTTTCTATGATTTGATATTAATTTTCTAAAACTTACCTAAAATAGCAAAAACGAACTTTTAGCAGTTTAAACGACGCTGAATTGCTGAAATTTGAAATGATTCATGAGTTATGTTCCTTGCGCCGTTTCACTTGAGATAGAGTTCGTTTTGTACTCAAATACAATTTGAATTCGTTGAAAACCCTTGTTTTTCTATAATTTTTTTCGATATCTCCACCGATGCCCATTAATAACGCTTATCCGAATTAAATAGTTATTTTGCAATTCGAATCCAATTTGATGTGCCTTATCAATTAGTGACTCGGTAAAAAAAAAAAACAAACATAACAGCGATGCATGACCATTTTAGTATAACAGTCATCCACGACGGCAAGTTGCTATTTATTTATTACATGCAATGATCTGGTCCTGCTTCAAAAACGACTACATTCACAAATATATATATTGAGAAGTAGATGAAACTATCTTGGGCCCGGAAGGAAGAATAGGGGAAAATATGCAAGTTGAAACGATGCGTAATAATCAGATATTAAGAGGTGGATGGAAAGTTAAGACCCACATACCTATTGCTAATTTCTGGACTTTCAGCCCATTTAATCCATTTTTATCTGACTCGGCCCAACACCAAATCCCAGTAGTATTATAGTCTATTTGGATCCGATCAAACCTTGGAAGACTCTAGAGTCTTGATCCTGCATTGATCTCCACCGTTTGATTCATGCCATTCATTTTGAGGTACTATGCCTCCGCCTCTCTTATAACTCTAATTATGATCGAGTGTGGCAAGACTTGTGGGTTAAGGAAACACGAGTGAGAGAGTTCAGCTATGGTGAGGTTTGGGTTATGGGTGAAATCTTTGACCAATTTGAGTGATTCTGGTCCGATCTAAAGTTTCAAGGAGCTTTGTGGTTTGTGTTGAACGAGCTCTTAGTTTGCTGGGACGACACATACACTTACCTCGTGGACCTGGGCTTTTTGCCTCTACCGCACGAACTCTTGCCCCGACGTTATTGTATTTTATTGGGCCTTTGGCTCATTAATCTGAATATAATGAATGGATTCGGTCCATTGGTGCCGAGCTGATTCTAATCAATATTTAGGGTCTTGCCTCCTTGGGGACATGTTTGACCAAATTCCTAATGCACCCTCCAATAAGTGAAGTGTTATTATTAAATAATAATAATAATAATAATAATAATAATAATAATAATAATAATAATAATAATAATAATACAATATTCCTAAAAGATTTGAAGCTGGAAGGCGAGTAAAGATGATGATACTCCAACCTCCATTTTCTATAAGAAAAATACACATAAGTTGACTTTTAATTTTTATTTTGTAAAGGAGAGTTGACTTTGATAAAGATGTTGAAGGCTACTCATTTGACTAGTCTTTCTGGCCCCATTCAACCCGCCTGCTTATCCTAATTAAGCATCTCCATGATTTCTAATCAAACATTAATTAAAGACTTCTTCAAATAATAATAAATAATAAATTAATTAATTAAAGTCTTAAAATGTTTAAACAAAACCTACCCATGTTTCTGCACTTTGTATTTCACCATCTTCTCTAATACCCCAAACTTAAATATCTACCCACTCGTTCATCAAACAGCACAAATTAAACAACTCAAAAAAAAAAAAAAAAAAAAAAAAAGAATGAACGATTTATTCTCGGCCGGATCTTTCTCCCGTTACCGGGATCAAGATTCCCACAGCATAGAGATGACAACCGGCGGCGTCAACCTCGACCGGTTCTTCGAAGACGTCGAGTCAATCAAAGAAGAGCTCACAAACCTCGAAACCCTCTACACAAACCTCAACGCCGCCCACGAGCAGAGCAAAACCCTCCACAACGCCGCCGCCGTCAAAAGCCTCCGCTCCAAAATGGACGCCGACGTCGCCGCATCCCTAAAAAAAGCCAAGCTCGTCAAGGTCAAACTCGAAGCCCTGGACCGGTCCAACGCAGCCAACCGCAGCGTCCCGGGCTGCGGCCCTGGAAGCTCCTCCGACCGGACCCGCACCTCCGTAGTCAACGGCCTGAGAAAAAAACTCCACGACGCAATGAATCGGTTCAACGACCTCCGCCAGAAGATGGGGTCGGAGTACAGGGAAACAGTCCAGAGAAGATACTACACAGTCACCGGAGAAAACCCCGACGAGAAACTTCTGGACAGCCTGATCGAGACCGGGGAGAGCGAGAATTTTCTGCAGAAGGCGATACAGGAGCAGGGGAGAGGGCAGGTGATGGACACTGTAATGGAGATTCAAGAAAGGCACGATGCGGTGAAGGAGATGGAGAAGAATCTGATGGAGCTGCATCAGGTGTTCTTGGATATGGCGGTTTTGGTGCAGAGCCAGGGCGAACAGCTGAATGACATTGAAGGACAGGTTATGAGAGCTAAATCGTTTGTAAGAGGTGGGACTGAGCAGCTTGTGAGTGCCAGAACTTTGCAGAAGAATTCAAGGAAGTGGGCTTGTTTTGGTATTGTTCTTGTTCTTGTTGTTATTTTGATTATTGTTCTTTCTCTTCAGCCATGGAAGAAATGAATTCAGCTTTTTACCTTCATTTCTTCAATCCTGGTCTTTTTTTTTTTTTTTTTTTTTTTTTGTGATCAGTTTAATTTTAATTTTTTTTTAAGTTATTGTGAGTTTTATCTTATTGGATGTTGAGTATTTATTTCCTCGATGATTAGATCATCATTATATTCTACTATAAATTAGTAAGAATATAATTGGGGTGACATTTTATGTGTTTAATACGATTTTTTTTTTTTTTGTCATTTTTATGGATGTATATGTAAGGGTAAATTACGAAAGTCGAAAAAATTCTCTCATGTTTGAATTATTACTATTACTTCTCAATTATGAAATTTATTACACGTTCACTCTTATGGTACCAAATTTAGTGGAATGTTCTAGATTATGTTGAATATTCTCCGGTTTGTACCTCTTATGTCCCATTCGAGCTCCATGTTTTGAAACAAGATGATCATAAAATGTGTAGCTTGACTTGTAAATATCAGATTGCGATGTATAAGAAACTATATTTAACATTTACTCAGACCGAACAAAAGGGTTTTTTCATAATTTAACATTACTCAGGCGTGACCGTAAATTACTCAGGCGTGACCGTAATTTACCCAATATGTAATGATATTTATCTGTTTGTTTAATAATACACGGTAAGAATGGTATTATCATTAGGTATATATATAATGAAATGAAATGATGTGACTGCTTTTAGATTTATTGCACAATTATAATTTTTTTGTAATTGGTGATATCCATTTGGCATATGGTTATTTTTTTTATATTATTTATTTGGTTTAGGTCAATTGCCAATTTTAAGGTCCGATTTTGATTAAACAAGCTCAGAAAACCCCATTTAATTAAATTAAATGAAAACATAAAAAGAAAAAAAAAAAAACATAACAGCGCAGCATCACCATGTTAGTATGACAGTCATCCACGACGGCAAGTTGCCCATTTATTAATTACCTGTAAATGATCTGGGTCCTGCTTCTAAAACGACTAATTTCAATAAATAAAATAAAATAAAATGATTTTTTTTTTTTGAGAAATAAATGAAAACTATCTCGGCCTAGGTAGTATAGAACTAGCCGTTAAATTACTTCCTATGGGCACCAAGCCCATTATAATATTTTACTAAGGCCTTATATTATAACGGGCCTTAGCCCAACTATTATATTGGGCTTCATATCCTCATAAAAAAGCCCGTTACAGGCTTAATAGCAACTACGTTTATAGGGATGTCAAATTGACGCAAAAGCGCATTTAAATGTCTCACACTCTACTTTATAACCCCTTCCGCCATTACTGCGTTTTCCCACTCGTTCAGTTTCGGCATACCCTTTCGTCCGCCGTGCACCGTCAATTTATCGGCAGCACTAACTTTTGTAGGAACAATACTAATCGGATCTCAGCATTTACTTCCATGTCTCAACGCCCTAACTTCCACGGCGGCCGTCGAGGCGGTGGAGGACGCGGAGGCGGCCGTGGCGGTGGAGGAAGAGGCGGAGGTCGTGGTGGCGGAGGTGAGCAGCGATGGTGGGATCCTGTTTGGAGAGCTGAGCGTCTGCGTCAGCAAGCCGCTGAGGTACTGATACTGTTTATTATTTACGTTTTTTGTGTGCGAATAGGCGAAATTGATAGCGTTTGTTTATTGCAATTATGTGGGGGAGAAGTGTTTGATATAATGAAGTAAATGTATGATATGTAGGATGAACTTTAGGAAACTCTTTTGAAGTGAATTAACTTTGGGAAATTCCTCTGAATTATGTGTGGAGCTTGAATTTGCATTATATATCACAATTAAAAAATCAATCACGTATGTTGTGAATTCAAGTTACAAGTCTGAAACCTCAATTTTTCTAGGAAAAACCACAGTTCAGGAACAGTAGTTTTTTCTGATATATTTACTACATAGCTGGTAATAGTTATGCTCCTCTCGTTTGGCTTATAACGGTAGTATTTGCATGTCCGTAGAAAGACGTATTGGATCAGAATGAATGGTGGGGAAAATTGGAACAAATGAAGAGAGGAGGAGAGCAGGAGATGGTAATAAGGCGACACTTCAGTAGAGATGATCAGCAAGTCTTTGGTGATATGGCTAATCAGTTGGGTCTTTACTTGTAAGTTGCTTTCTCTCATTATATTTGTTGATGTGTTGTATACTTCTTTTTTTCGACGAATTATCGTGTATCTATATGTAGTCTTTTCATGAATTTCGCACATACCACCACCTTAAGTTTGTTATTATGCAAATATAAGTTTTCTTGCTGCATTGGTATGATATTTTGGTCGATGGAATTGATTGGAGGATTTTTTTGGTTGAACTAATTTCGGATCAGAGAGCTGGCTTTCAAATGTGTTGAAGGTTTTGAAGTTTAGATCCAGATTTTTAAATATAGTTTCAATTGTCATGCTGTATTTAGCCGATCAAATGTATGCACACAATATTATAACAACGAATGAATAAGTTCATCTTTTATAACCACATGCTTTAGGAGTTAACTTTGTGGGAATTGAATTTTATGCATATGAAAAATTAGCTGACAAAGTGATCCTATGGTTTTGTATTTGTGGAAAGAAAGCCATGCATATAATAAAGGGAAGGCACTCGTTGTGAGCAAAGTTCCATTGCCTAATTATCGTGCAGATCTTGACGAACAGCATGGCTCCACTACGAAAGAGGTTTGTTCAGTTATTGGAGGAAAAAAAATATTTCAGTTTTTTATATTGTTTATGCCGTTCTATCATCTATCCTTTTGGACAATATCTCAGATAAAGATGTCCACGGAAACCGAGGAAAGAGTTGGAAATTTATTGAACAGTTCCAATGGAACTAAATTAGTCGAGAGCAAGCCTTCTACATCCTCTCAGAACGCAACATTAAAACGAAAACCAGTTGAGGTCGGCACATCACAGTTGGAGATTGATGCTGCCTCCGAGGGACTTAGTATTGAACTGAAACAGAAACAGGAAAAAATGAGGGTATGTAGCTTGATGTCTTGAATCTCTGTGTCTGGTTTTCTGAAAGTAATTTGTGAATGCTGAATATCTCGATTTGTAGGAAGGGGATAGTGTAAAGGCAATGCTAGCATTTAGAGAGAAGCTGCCGGCGTTCAAAGTAAAAGCAGACTTTTTGAAAGCTGTTGCAGAAAATCAGGTATAATTTTCTTTTGATGATTATCTGCAATCTGCATGTTCTGCTGTGCATATGAATACTTTAGAATTCAGTGCTTCTAAACAGCAGCCCTATTCTTCTTCTCAATGTTTTTCCAATTTTTTTCTCAACTTCTTCCCCACTTCGTTCTCCATCTTTCTGATCTCTTATTTCCCTGTCCTTCTTTATCCTGCATGTTATCTGAAATGCTTTGTTTTATGTCATATTCGAAGTTATGAAAATTATATGAATTTTTATTGAAGGGTGTTAAGATTAGCAGTTCTTTTTTTTTTTTTCCTTTCTCACTCTATGATGCAGGTTCTGGTAGTATCAGGAGAGACTGGTTGTGGCAAAACCACACAGCTTCCGCAATTCATCCTAGAAGAGGAGATATCATCTCTGCGAGGTGCTAGTTGTAGTATGATATGCACGCAGCCTCGAAGAATATCGGCAATATCCGTTGCAGCTCGAATATCGTCTGAAAGAGGAGAGAAGATTGGTGAAACTGTAGGTTATCAGATTCGTCTGGAATCAAAACGGTCTGCTCAAACAAGATTGCTATTTTGCACCACAGGGGTTTTACTTCGGCAGCTGGTATTTGTGATCTTACTTTTGGCATTCCAGTTTTCATGTTGATGCCTGTCCTTTGTTGATTAAATTGTAGTGCACATTAGGTTCCATTTTTCAAACCATACATAAAATCAATTTTCTGCACTTAGGATCATGTTTCCCTCATAATTTTAGTCAAGACCGGAAAACATTAAAATTTGATTTTTTAAAACTACTTTGTTTTACTTCTAAAATTCTTTTCTTTCTCCTAATCAATACAGGTGCAGGACCCATATTTAACAGGAATTACTCACTTGCTGGTGGATGAAATTCATGAAAGAGGCATGAATGAGGACTTCCTATTGATAATATTGCGAGACGTCCTTCCTCGCCGTCCCGACCTTCGTCTTATCCTTATGAGTGCCACCATAAATGCTGATCTATTCTCGAAATACTTCGCAAATGCTCCAACCATTCATATCCCTGTATGCAGTATAATCTTATATAGTTATATGTCACTACCCCCTTATCTTTTTAGTTTTTTCTTCAAGATACGTTGTTTCATAAATTTTTTTTTGCAGGGATTGACATTTCCAGTGAAAGAATTTTATTTGGAAGATGTCTTAGAGAAAACTCGGTATGCTATCCAATCAGAGTATGAAAGTTTTCCAGGAAACTCAAGAAGAGGTCGGCGACAACAGGATACCCAAAAAGATCCTCTGACAGAATTATTTGAGGTGTGGTTCTTAGTGATCAGTTTCACCTTAAATTTTATTTTACATTGCCTCTTTCCATTTTATACTTTTAACTTGATAGCATCTTTTCTTTCAAATGCCTTTTTGAATCCCCAAATAATGTAATTGAGAAATTATGGAAGTCCTATGCTGGACTTCCTGCTCGTACATCAATGCATCTGCCATGCTCATGTAAGATTGGATGTAATTGAATAGCAAGTCCATGGGTTGTCAAGCTACATGGTTATCATGGAACCTATGCATTCTACTTAATACTTGTTTCTTTTTTCTTGTCAGGATGCAGACATTGATGCTCTCTACAAAGGATATAGTACAGGCACTAGGCGATCTCTTGAGGCTTGGTCTGGTTCTCAGTTGGATTTGGGCCTTGTACGTATCTTACAGTATTATAATTACCTCTTCTTACGTACTAATTGGAAGAAGTTAAATCAAATATAGTAATAACATAGCACAAAGCTCTCTTTCTGTTTTTTTAATATTTTATGTGGTTCTGCATGCATATTTTTAATATGTCCGCAAGTATTTTGCTGAATTTAACGGGGATAGATATCCGGAAAGTTCATCCTTGGCTATAAGATATCTTCATGTTGATCATAAGAACAGCTGTTAGAAGCTTTTCCTGTCCAATTTTTATTACAGGTTGAATCAACTATCGAGCATATATGTCGCAATGAAGGTAGTGGAGCAATTCTTGTTTTCCTCACTGGATGGGATGATATTTCAAAGCTCCTTGATAAACTTAAAGCAAATGTCATTCTTGGAGACCCAAATAAGGTCTTACTTCTTCCCGTTCATGGTTCAATGCCAACAATCAATCAGCGCGAAATTTTTGATCGGCCACCCCCAAATGTTAGGTAAGCATCTGTACCTTGCATCTTTTCCTTTCTGAAAACACCTCCTAACAGAACCGTTTGATGGTATATCCACAGAAAGATTGTGTTAGCTACAAACATTGCCGAGAGTAGTATCACCATAGATGATGTTGTGTACGTTGTAGACTGTGGAAAGGCAAAGGAGACTAGTTACGATGCTCTTAATAAGTTGGCTTGTCTTTTACCTTCATGGATTTCCAAGGCATCTGCACACCAGGTACTTGACAAACACCCTTCTGCATATCTAATTGTCTTCTTCCCATCACAATTTGACTCTGCAAAATAGTCTTACAAGAAATGTGTAATTGCAGAGACGTGGTCGTGCAGGTCGTGTACAACCAGGGGTTTGCTACAGGCTTTATCCTAAAATGATCCACGATGCTATGCCTCAGTATCAACTGCCTGAAATGCTTCGAACACCTCTGCAAGAGCTATGCCTGCATATAAAGAGTTTGGATCTTGGAGCAATTAGTACATTTTTGGCTAAGGCACTTCAACCACCCGATGCTCTCTCTGTAGAAAATGCCATTGAGCTACTCAAAACTATCGGTGCCCTTGATGATAGAGAAGAGCTGACTCCTCTTGGTGTGTGGTATTTCATTGTCTGTTTTTGTTCGTTCAGTTTCTGGATGCAATTATAGAAACTTACTGTGTAATATTGATAACAGGGCGTCATCTCTGCACTTTACCTTTGGACCCGAATATTGGAAAGATGCTTCTCATGGGTTCTATTTTCCAATGCCTTGACCCTGCACTAACCATAGCTGCTTCTCTTGCACATCGCAACCCATTTGTTCTTCCAATTAACAGGAAAGAGGAAGCAGATGATGCAAAAAGATCCTTTGCCGGTGATTCATGCAGGTTAGGCTTTTGCTGGAAAAGTCGCAATTAATTGTTTATGATAATTCTGGTTTTGTGAAATTTTCTTGTCCTTGAAAACAGTGACCACGTTGCTCTTGTTAAAGCATTTGAAGGATGGAAAGATGCTAAACTCAATAGAAATGAGAAAGCCTTCTGCTGGGAAAATTTTCTGTCACCAGTAACTATGCAAATGATTGGAGATATGAGAAATCAGTTTGTTGATTTACTGGCAGGGATTGGTTTTGTCGATAAATCCCGTGGTGCCAAAGTAAGTGTCTTCAATTTTTTTTTTTTTTTTTTTTTAAATTGCCTAGTTTCAATGTAGAAAATAGAAATTACTATCATCAGCTAATTTGCACGATTCTTTACTGTGCAGGCATATAATGAGTACGGTGATGATTTGGAGATGGTGTGTGCAATACTGTGTGCCGGACTGTACCCAAACGTTGCGCAGTGCAAAAGAAGGGGAAAACGAACAGCTCTATACACTAGAGAAGTCGGAAAAGTCGACATTCATCCAGGATCTGTCAATGCTGGTGTTCATCTTTTCCCACTTCCTTACATGGTATACAGCGAAAAGGTCAAAACCAGTAGCATATATATAAGAGACTCGACTAGTATATCGGATTACGCTCTGCTCATGTTTGGTGGGAATCTTATTCCAAGCAAAACTGGAGATGGTATCGAAATGCTTGGCGGATACCTTCATTTTTCTGCATCGAAGACCGTTTTGGACTTGATACGGGTATATTTCATTGCATCTCTCTCTCTCTCTCTCTCTCTCTCTCTCTCTCTCTCTCTCACGCGCACACACACACACACACACACACTCGTGTATTTGAAGGTGATGAGTTGTTTGGTTGATTCTGAATATACAGAAGTTGCGAGGGGAGCTGGACAAGCTTCTAACAAGGAAGATCAAGGAGCCAGGAGTAGATGTTACGGTAGAAAGTAAGGGTGTTGTTGCAGCTTTAATAGAGCTGTTGCATAGTCAAAATGTGCGCTGCATGTGATTTTGCATCCTGCATACATACATACAACATCATATCATGCATTCAACTCTTATTTTCCCGGTTCATTTTTATTTATTTATTTAAAATTTATTGTAATATTATATAATATATAATATAACAAATTAACAATGACGAGTTTGGTCTTATCCATGTTTGAGAGTTTCAAATCTTGGACACTTTGAATAGTTTATTATAATAACTTCTACATTTGAATATTTCTCGAATTAATTAAATGTTGCCATCCAGATTCCAGCCCCACCTTATAATAGTCATTCGAACAATCTATTGACTTTTCAATTTTTGCATGGAATCAAGTGGCCATCACCATCAGAATAACCAATTTATAAACCTTCTGTCTCAATATCATTAATTTTATTTGAAAACATTGTAAACAGTCAGTTGTACTTCAATATTGTTGTTTGACCAAATTACTCCCATCAATTTTGACATATACAGCGCCTACAATATCAGTTAAAATAATAATAATTAGGGTAGAATTAAAAACAATACAATATTAGAGTAGTTGAGATGTATTACACATCCCTGCTGGCCTCATGGAAATTCAAAACAAGAGTACACCGTCACAAATATTTTATTTTTTCAACGTTTGAGTTGGATACTGCGAAATTTTCATGCATGAGCTTAACTAATGTGAAACTGAGATATGGGCATATATTCTGATTTAATGGATTATGCATCAAGCTATTTCAAAGTCCCAATTTGGTATGGTAAAAAAGAAGAAAATTAAATCCCTCACAATAATTCTATGAAGATGAAAAACGAATCTGAAAAATCGAAATCAAGGACAAAAAGCAAGAACGATGATCCAATTGAATAAGTTCAACTCTTTTGAATTAAACTCAATTTCCTGAAACATATAAATTTCTTTTTGTATGGGCATTTTTTTGCCCCGTATACCAATATTTTTCTATCATCTTTTCTAATTACTGAATCGAAACTATTCACAGTTGACAAATTAAAAGGAAAAAAAAAATAAAATCGTATACAATCACAAGAATTAATCTCAAGATGGATAAGCAGACATCAAATTGCTGGGTATGCATGAAGAATTCTTCCAGGCCCTGGAATGTAATTTCAGCATTTCTCTTGCTCTCTCCTTCGTCTTCGATCCGCAGTCAACCTGAACAACCAAGCACAGCTTCGCCACAACTCCAGTCTGCAGCATCTCCATCAAAACTCCATGAGTTGCAGAAAACCTAGAAATGGAGTTCAGAATTCTAACACCCCTCTCACTTGCAACCTGAGAAACCCTAAGTATCTTCTTCGAGACAACGGCCAAGCCGGCTCCATGCCTCATCAGCTCGGCTCTACCCTCGGCGCACTGGCAGAGGTAATCCAGCACCGCCAGCACCATTTCGCATGTCCTCTTCTCCGGCGAGTCGAGGAGGAGGTCCACAAGCACCGCCACCGCTCCGGCTTCCACCGCCTTGATCCTGTTCCTCCCCCATGCGCACGTGCCGATCAGCACTTTGAGCGTCGCCTTCGTTGACTTCTGCGAGATCTGGTCGCTCAGGATTTGTGATACTTCCGAAAAGAATTCGGGTTTTAAACTGATTAACAAAGAGGGTTCCGCTACTTCCACCATTGATTTCAAAAGCATGACGGCGTACGCACGTGACTCGTAGCTGCCGTTTTGCATGACGAAAGTTAACGATTCCACGAAGTCGCCGTTATTTAGGGCTTTCTTCAGCCCGGATTCCGTTAACCGGAGCGAGTATATAATGGCCAACGCCTCGTCGGAGGATTTATTCAGATCGGATAAATATTCTTCGGATACTTCTGAGCGAGATGCCTCGTGCGTGTTTTTCACGATCAGCGCCGCCAAGAACTCGGCCACTCCGGCGGTTTCCATGCACCTCCTGTTAGTCTGGTTCTGATTAGCGACGGATCTGAGTGTCTGTAAGGACTTCGTTTGCATCTGTTGCGACGACTTTGCGTCGCTGAGGAGCTTCAGAAGCTGAGATCTGGTGACCGGAGCTTTTGGGGTGGGCAGCCTCTCGACGCCGTGGGTGGCGTTGAGGGTGCACCAAGACTGGATGAACCGCCGGAGCGTGATGTTCGGAGTCAAATCCGGGTCGATGAGGACCTGTTTGGTGACGGGGCAGATGCTGTTCTTGTCGGAGAATATCCATTTCTCGATGCTTTCTCTATCGTAGGTTATCCCTGTGGAAACTGTTACTGGATCCTTCATTATGTCGAGTGTGATCGGGCAGAGGAAATACGGTGGAATCTCGATTTCAGCCATTGATGGAGAGAGAGAGAATATTCCGGTGGTGAAAATATGAAGCTTTTTGATGAAGATTTGTTTTTGTTTTGTTTTGATGAATTTGGGAAATGAGATGAATGAGTATATATAGTTGTGAAAGTCAACACGTGTTATTGTGTGTGTAATGTGTGTGTGTAGGAGAAAGTGAGTAGTATTTTTTATTTTTATTTTTATTTAATTATTGTTTTGGGGGGTTTGGACTTTGACTTTTCAAACTACACCTAGTCTAATGTGTGTGCGATAGGTGTAAGACATATTATTGATTGACTTTCTTTATGTAAAAAATAAAAAACACATGGTGATTCTTTGTTAGCTCGTGCTTAATTTACTAAAGATGGTCAAAGGCTTTCATATATTGTTAGTTTTGGTTTTTTCCCAATACTTTTCTTTTTAGAGCTCGAGATATAATCATCTTTTTTATCAATTTATTATTCTTTTAATTACTCCATCCATTTTTTTGCAGATCGATGATTTGTACAACTTAGTTAAAATTTTGATGCTTATATCATTATCAATACTAAAATCAACACCAAACAATTCTTCACGTTCTTCATTTCTTTTTTTCCATTATTATTATGCTACAACAGAGGGAAATATGTGTAACCAAAATCATATGTGATTGCGTATTACGTTTATGTGGCTATGTGGCAGAGCTTCAACGACGATGGCGACGAGAAGCAATGATGGAGCAGATTTAACAAAGTTCGCGAGAATTTAAATGAGTCTGACGGAGTTCAGTTAGTTAGACTGAATAAATAAGGTGACACTAGAGAAGTGAGAACAAATTACTTTTACCAAGTTTTAAAAATTGGATTGTCTTAATTTAAAAGAGTATTACTGACCGTAGTTGTTTAACAAATTACCTCAAAATAAATGGATGCGACATTGGAAAGTAGAGTCTAAATTGTTTTTCTTCTCTATTTATTGTGCTTATTTATGTTCATAAAGGATGTAATTGGCTGCCGACAACTAGTGGTGGTGGTGGTGGTGGGTATATCCATAAAATTACAATAAATTGTCTACGTGTACTATGATAATGGCGTTATGTACATTTTTACTTGGTTGTTTCATCATGGAATATGGAGAGAAGTCAATATATGTAATAGAATTAATTAATTAAAGCTGATGGGCCTTCATTATCTTGGGCCGTGCTGGACCACCTGGCCGCATTGACTCAGCCCCGCTCGCCTTGGCTCGTGTCTCACCCGGTTGGCTATTCTAAATTTTTAGGCTTGACTTTTCATTAAAATAAAACAAAAAAAACCACCATATAACTAAATAAAAAATAAATTTATTAGATAAAAGTCAATCCCAGTTGCATTATAAACAAAGTAAACGAAAGAAGAAGCCAAACCATTGAATTCATTACCATTGAAATAGTACTTATATATGTGTTCCTTGAGGGTTTAGGGTAAACGCCACAAAACTTAAGGAACATTATATTTATTGGGTACAACTATCATTTTATAATTTAAACCGATAATCATTACTTATATTCTAAAATTGTCTAAGTTCCTCAAAATAAGCATTGGCGGATCTTAGTGTAAGGTGGGATGGGCTGAGGCCCACCCTCAATCAATTATATTTAATATTATTTTATTGATGCTTAATCTAATCTGAAATATTAAATGTCGTTTTAATTTTACTAATATAGTTTTGACTTCGAAAGTGATTTTGACTATTTTCTACTTTGAATTTGGCAAAATTCAAAATACGAAAACCGTAATCCTTTGAGATAGCTTTCCAATACAACATAAATCAGCTGGATTGAATGTCAGATGATAAAGTTATGCATGAATGAGTTACATTTTAAATTTTACATAATTTAAAACATCAAAGTTGTGGGCAGTGTTCATCGATTGATGCATAACTTTCTCAACCGACATCCAATCTTGGCGATTTAAATTAGATTAGAAAACTAACTCAAAGGACTACAAATTCCACATTCTGAATTTTGCCAAATTCAAACTCTAATATGGTTAAAATCACATTTGAAGTCAAAACGACATTATGAAAACTGAAACAACATTTATCACATCCCTAATCTAATTGGTACATTCAATTCATTTTTAGCGCATCCAAATCCTTTTTAATGTAATTTAGAGAGCTACAATAATTAAATTTTGAGCTTTATATTAATTTATTTAGGATGAATTTTACGAATAGATTTATTTTCCAGTGCAGCATGTAATATAAAATCTTGGCTCCGCGTCTGTCTGTAAATAGCTTTACTCTTTATTAATTATTCAACAAGTTGTAATTTTGCTACTTATTTT
>NW_012193138.1:2025329-2057757 GCF_000504015.1 Erythranthe guttata
AAATACAAAGTACGGTACGGTACGGTATTACCATGGTTTTGAAGATACAATACCGCTACCGTACCGTAAGATAATGGTACGGTACCGATACCGTACCAAATGTAGTGGTAACCGATAGTTCGGTATTTATTCGGTAATTGTTGGTAGGTATACCGTGGTAATCGGTATTCGGTAATTTTTGCCCAGCCCTAGTCATGTCAGTGAAGGCTCACGTGTAATCTCGAAGGTTGATTATTATGCTTACTTATCGTGTATAAAAAGGAATGTATATGAAAAAACCTGTCTCTTTGGTGGGCTTTATACCTCCTTTTATATACCTTAGCCCATATTTCCTAGGCCTCAAATCTCGGTTGAATCGGCCATATAGGGTACTTTACCTGCTGGAGGACGGGTGGCCAGGATCACGATAACTCTCCTAGTAGTCAGTCCCAGGCGCGTTAGGTAGTCCTCCTTCTGACTGTTCCCCGTTTTTTCCGACCGCACCTAGTTATTATGGCATTAAATGCTACTGCCAGAGCTTTTAATACGCTGCTGGGACGTTGTCAGCGCATTTATGTCTTCTTTCCCGTGCTTGCCGTGGCTTTCGGGCTTTCTCGAGTTACGTTGGTCTGCTCGGGAATCCGATCTCCTCCTTTGTCGTCGCTCGAGGGAGCGGGGATGGGTTTTAAGGACTGGGCTTTCCTTTCTTGGGTCATCCTTATCCAGCTAAACTATTCTTTAATTCTTCCGGGCCTTCGTTTTGGGCTTCTTAGTCCGGTAATTGGTCCGGATCAGTATATATACACACTCTATATAATATAATATAATATTATACACAATATAATATAATATACTATGTGAGCGGGAAAGATAGAGAGAGTAGAGAATGAAAAATGCTAGCCAAAGTTGTCTTTCATCCATTGACTTGTATATCTATTTAATATTTATACATACAAAATGATGAGTCATCACTAACACTTGTCAACATTTTCTCTAACATTGTTTGAAATGGCTACACATGTCCTAACACTTCTCAAGGGGCTAAAAACCCATTTACTAAAGTCCACAATATTATAATAAAATGCGAATTTTATTAAAATTACTTGATAATTATAATTAAAATATTAAGTTAAAGTAATCAAATATGGTTCATTTGAATTAAATCTGAATTGGGTTCTATAGTTCATAGAATATATAATTGACAGAATATTGAAATAAATCAAATAATTTTATTGCAAGAATTAGAATTTATTTAGAAGATAAAAAAAACATTTGACAAGTAACTAATAGTGTAATTAATTAATTAATTAATTAATGTGCAGTTAACAACGGTGTCACCTGGTAAACCTAGTTAAGGTAGCAACTTCAACGCAAGGGGAATCTTTCCACACAGTACAATGTGCTCTGAGAATATCCCTAGCTTTCTCCTTCAGGTGGGTCCCACAGTTTGCCTGCATTACCATGCAAAGCTTCGCCACCGTTCCAACCCTCAACATCTCCGTCACCACCCCACTCGTCGCCGAGTGCTTTGATATCAGCCACACTATCATCACCGCCCTCTCGTCCGCCGCCGGAGATACCTTCAGCATCCTCCTCGTCACCACCGCCACACCGGCGGCGTGGCTCAGAAGCTGTGCCCTTCCCTCCGCGCAAGAGCACAGCTGGTGTATCACACCCAGCACAAGCTCCGTCGTTCTCTTTTCCGGCGCCGCCGCCGGGCTTCTTCTCAGCTCAACCTCAACCAGATCGAAAACCACCCCCGCTTCCACCATCGCCGCCCTGTTTCTCCCCCACTTGCAGGCTTCCGAGAAGACGTACAAAAGTGCATTAATATTGTCCCCTCCACGTAAATAAGAACCAATATTTCTGAAGAAATCAGGTTTCAGCCTCTCGAGCAAGCGAGGGTTCGAATTCTTAACCACGGATTTCAGCACGTGCGACGCGTGAAGTTTCAACTTCGCCGATGATTCGCCGTCAGTTAACCCGAAAACCCACATCAAAGAATCCATGATGATCTCATCATCGTTTTCATCAGTCGAATAAATCCAAACACGAGCAGTGTACAGAATACTAAGTGCTACTTCCAGACCATTATTACTTTCTCCACTCTTTAACACGAAACGACGAAACATAACAAACCCTCAGCCAAACCAGCTTCAACCATGCAAACCCTATTCCTCTCGTTCATCTCCGCCGCCAGAGCTTCCAATTTCTCAAGGGTTTTCATCTGCAAACTCGGGATGCGGAGTTTTCTCACAAGGTTAGCAACATAGGATTTGGTGACAGGAGTCTTGGGCGTAGGGATACATTGGCCGCCGCCGCTGGCGGCAGCGTAGGGTGAGTTGACGGTGGACCAGGCCTGGATGAGGCGGCGGAGCGTGTGGTTCGGAGTGATTAAAAAGTCGGAGTTTGTGAGCAAAGGCTGTTTGGTGACGGGGCAGATGGTGTGGTGGGTGTCGAAAAGCCAGTGCTCGATGCTATCTCGGTCGTAGGTTATACCGGAAACCGCCGTCACCGCACTACTAGAAATCCGCTGTTTAGCTACGGACCCAAACGTCGCTACATTAGACAAATCCGTCACTAAATGGCAATTTCCAACGGTTGGCGCTCGTTGCCACGACCGTCGCTAAACAGCGCGTCGCTAATGTTTAGCAACGCATGGCCAAAATTCGTTGCTACATGTAGTGACGGTTATTGTCTGTTGCAAGTATTCGTCGCTACATTTGTGATGGAGATGATGTTGCTAAATCTGAATATTTACGTTGCTAATTTACACAACTAAATTTGTTGCTATGGTCGTTACAAATATGTCGTCACAGTCGTCGTCGCTAAGTACGTTGTTAATATACCATCTCAAAATACGTTGCTGTGTTCGTTACTAATGATCCATCGCCGCATCCGTCACGAAATCTATATATCCATCACTAAATCCATCGCCAAAATTATGTTATTTATTAAAAAAAAACTATTTTAATTATTCGATGCAATATTTTAATACCTGCTACACGATAATTTGCCAATAAAAATTCATTGATCAATAAAAATAAATCAGCATAATAATATTCATAAATTTGTCCCAAAGAATTTCGAAAGTATTCTAGTAGCCTGCAAAATTGTCGGATTTAAAATTAAAAAGCATATCCTACAAGTGAGATGTTGAACCTCCTTCTCCTAATGATCCTTCAGGTTGACTTGATTGCATCCCTTTCATGGCAGCCTCAATGGTTCGAAGTTTATCCTCAAAAGAAGCTTGCATATTGGCTAGTTTTTGCTCTACGGCACGGTCAACAGCTTCTTGAAAGGTAGCAGTGTCAAGTAAGTTCTCAAAAGGGACTGGTGGCACTGGAGAAGAACTTGTCGGAGCACAAGATGTAAGGCCAGTTCCTTGCATAAGAGTGGTGGATTCTGATCCAAGACCGTAAACTCTTCCTTTTATCGGCCCTCCAGTTGCTTCAACCCAAGCATTATCAAGAACTTCTTTAGAAAGAGTTGATGCCATTGAAATGAAGGCTTCGTCTTCATCTACATTATTTTCTTCTTCCTCTTCATCTACATCCTCGTGTCCTTCTCCATCAATGTTTGGCTCAGGAACATCATTTAAACGACGTCTTTTGACGATAACTTTAAACTTATCCTGAAATATTACAAAATAAATAATAAATTTACAAAACATAATTGCGTACACACATAAGCAGCTACTGGGAATAGACAAAGTACTCTATTTTTAAGAATATATATATATATATATATATATATATATATATATATATATATATATATATATATATATATATATATATATATATATATATATATATATATATATATATATATATATATATATATATATATATATATATATATATATATATATATATATATATATATCTCAAAATTTAATGATGATTATGAAAACTTAAATTAAAAAGTAGTATCCATAATTCAATTGAAGTGGGGAACAAAGTGATTGCAAAATTCGTCTTTTTTTTTTCACCAATAATGGGTTCATTTTTTCGTTTTCTGTCGTGTGTTTATTTTAAAATCGGGAGTTACCACTCGTACCTAAATATTTTCCCTACGTATATATTTCAGTCACAGCTCTATTTTCCGTGACTATACTTGTCGCTAACTTTTAATATTAGAAATAGATTTATCGGTCGTCGCAAAGGTCGGTCGCAAAATATTTATTATGGCAACGAGTATATTGTCCGTCGCTATATATGTTGATAAATATTTATTTTAGAAATACAATTATTATCCGTTGTAACATTCCGTCGCTAACAATTTATGTTTGCAACGACTATTATGAGCGTCGCTAAGGTTGTTTCTAACTTCTTATTATAGAAACGGATTTCTCATTCGTTACTAATTGACGTCACTATAATTGAAATCTAAAAGCCGAGGAGACAAATTTAATATATGTCGCTAATGTCATCGCTAAATGCTTATTATAGCAACGCATCGGGTATACGTCGTTAATTTCCGTTGCTAAACAGCGGATTTCTAGTAGTGCCGGATCTTTCATTATCTGGAGTGAGATTGGGCAGATAAAGTACTCTGGTATATTTTCTATGCTCATTTCTCCCATTTATTAATTAAAAAATGCTGATTCATAAAAATGGATATATATATATATATATATATCAAGAATGTGTGAAATTCAGTTAGGATCTGGTAAGAGAACGCGGCTGTTAGGAAATTGGTGTGTTGTCTGTGTGTGAAAAATTATGAGAAAGAAGGAAACTTAGTCGTGGGAATATTAATGAAGTCTTGTGTTCACATGGCCAATGCAAGAAAAAATAGTAATTACTATTATACTATTTATTAATGCTATTAATACTACTTATTTTGTGAACTAAATTGATTTATAGTAGCATGGTACAGTTGGATATTTGATTTTAGTTTGGTTAAACATATATTTAGTTAAAAAAGTACGATATGATTCAAATTTAAGAGTTTATAAGATGTTTTCAAAGTGTTTAGTGTTTTTTTTTTCAAAAAATACTAAAAATTCAAAGAATGATAAACTTATCGATCGTAAAAACTTATCAATTATTTAAATTAAGTGTAACCAAACGAATTCTAATTCCAAATACGAACACAAAGTCTATGATGAATAGCATAGAAATAACCTACGTTTACATAAGTACACAATTTTCGTACTAATGTCGGGCGATGAGTCAATTAGTCAAAGAGATAAGTCAACGGTCAACTGACTTTACTCGCAGTCACCGCTCGCTAGTATCCCGCGTCAAATTGTCAATTTATGGATTTTCTTATACCCTAATAAACGTTCTCAAAAAATAAATAAAAAAGAAATAAAAAAGAGAGAAAAGAGAAAAAAAAAATTAGATTACAAACAAACGGTGTCGTTTCGGTAATAAAGGCTACGAGAATAAATGACATTTCAGGTTAATTCAAGTGTTTGCCTCTTGTAATAATTTTTTTTAATATATTGTTATTTGTTATTCATAAATATTATACAATATATTTTTTTGGACTAAAATTATTCATATTTTATGATAACATAGAATTTAGTAGATTAGATAAACGAAGCCGTCAATTGGGCCATTAACGATTTTGATCCAATAAACATATAAAATGGTGGCCCAGTTGTCTGATGATGCAATATGCTTTCACACTGCAACCTAACCATGGAAGGAAGACGAAGAAATCCCCAATTGCAGAAACTAAAGACAAGGTATTACTTATTTTGTACATGTCGGAAATTCGATTCCGTCTCGGCCTCGTGTTTCTTATGTTTCATTAACTGTAAAAGAAAAAAAGAAAGCAGCTCAGATTCTTCGAAATCATCATTTTTTTATTGCAACGGAGAGATATATTACTGCGATTTTTGTTACTTTTTCAGCTGTTTTACTGCTCCTTTTCGGATTTCTGATTATTCGATACCCAATTTTACAGTTTCCAGTGGTAATTAATAGTTGCCAACTCATCAGTGGTTTCTTACATAATTAGGGCCCGAGAAAATTGGGTATACTTGGATACCCAATTTTACAGTTTCCTGTGCTAATATTTTGAATTCCTGTTTTATTTATTTATTAATTTGGCATTGTTAATATTATGAATTCTGGTTGTTCAATATCACATTGTCTAGTTTCGTAAGTTTAAATAATGTTAAGTGTGATGTGTCGTTAAACGCGTTTATTCGTATTTTTTTGTAATCATGATGCCGTATAACATGATTTGTTGACCGTAATTTAGTTGTTTTGTTGAATCAGCGTGCTATAGTTTTCGCGGTTTGTAATATTAGTATTAATGTTTAACAAATCAAGAATCTATAAAGAGAACAAAGGTGCAAAATGGAACACTATCTTTTAACAGGAAAGAGACGCAAAAGAAACTTACTCACTGATTACCGATCTTTTCATCTGCTTTGACAGGCATAGTAATACCCAAAAGCTTCAATACTTAGTCCGAAATTAATTGGTAGATGGAATTATCAGTGAGTTCTCTCACTTCCTTGTAATATCTACGAATCACGTCTGCTAAAAATTTACGACTATCCGTGTTTCATTTTTTGATAATTATTACAGGATAACGAATCAAAGGAGCCACTCAAGATTGGTGATAGATCAACCAGTGATGTTGTTGTTAGGATTAGAACGCACGAAGGCCGTGATGAATGGATTTACTGCCATTCCCATATTATCGTAAAGAAAAGCAAGTATTTCGCCGATCGATTATCCGAAAATTGGCCGACGTGCCAGATTCTTGATTCGCGTAACTGTGTGGAAGTTCACTGTGAAGAACGTGACTTTGACTATCAGATTACAGTTCTTAGATTCTTCTACGCCCAATCAGACGTGACAGTGACTGATTTGTGCAATGTGGCAAATGCTATTGGCATTTTAAGAGTAGCTTTCGAACTTGGATGCCCGCAAATTATTTCCACCTGTGTCGGTTATTTGGAAGCTGTTCCTTGGGAAGAATCCGAGGAGGAAGAAATATTGAAGACGATACCGAAAATGGGTTCACAAGCAGAGCAAGTACTCGCTCGTCTACAGCCGGTCAACCGTGGGACCGTCGTCAAGATTTTTGTGTCAGCCATCAGATTCGCCACGTCATCGCCCGAGTGTGAAATGAAGGATCTGAAAACCTCTGCTCAGGAGCAGATCGAGTATATGCTGACTGAGGACGACGATGCCCCTCTGTTGACCGCGGATGATGAAGTCAAATCCGAAGTAAGGGATTGTGTGAATGGATTGTTGGCTAGGTTTGTGAACGTTCTTGAATCAGTTGACGAAGAAATGAAAATGGGCTTGTTCGAGGCGCATTTGAGTGATTTATCGTGGGCTTTTCAGATAGTGGCGAAATTGGAAATATGGGGTGATTTTGTTGACACATGGGTGGAGGCTTCGGCGAAGATAGTGAGAGTTGCTGAGGTGGCGTTTTTATTAACTGGGGTGGCGAAGTTGAAAGTTCTTGAGGTGACTGCTAAAGTATTGGAAACGGTGGCTTATGGGAGTGTTGTTTTGCCTAGTGTCAAACGGCTCCACTTAGTTAAAGTGTGGCTTGCGTTTGTGAGGCTCGTTAAGTCTTCGGTTGATGACTCTGTGGCGGTTTCCGATGATTCCGTGGTGGTTTCCGACGATGATAATGGTGGTGGTGGCGGAGATGTGGCGGTGAAATCGGATGATGAGGTGTGGCAAACATTGGAAGGGGCGTTTGTTTTGATGATTCTTGCATTGCCTTCGTCGGACCAAGCGGAGATTTTGACGGAGTGGTTGGAGAATAAACAGATTAGGTATCCAGATTTGACGGAGGCGTTTGAAGTGTGGTGTTATAGGTCCAAAGTTGCTAAGCGAAGGCTGGGTCTTTTGGACGGTGACAGTCGGAAAACTAACGGAGTGTGAATTTGAATTGTTCGGTGGCATTTTTTTGTGCCTATTGAAACTAAACTGTATTATGTTTTTTTGTATCGGTATTATAGTTTGTAAAATGTATTTACTAATTTTGATATATATATATATGTTTCGTATATTTTTAATATTTCAATATTTGTTATTTTAAATTCCTCATATAGAATTATTTTAAGCCACTTTCGCGGGAAAACGACAGCTGAAATGACTTCTCTCTCCTTTCTAATTTATCTTAAACAACCATTAATAAACATATAATGGTAGGAAATGACTTCTCTCTCCTTTCTAATTACCACTCTATTTGTGCTATTTTATTTATCTCTTCATATAAAAAATTCAAATAATTATAAAATCCTTATCATTTATTTGTCTCTAACAATCTTTTGTACCATATAAAAGGGTTATTTCCTAAAGTTTTCCAAATTAAATGCAGGAAATTTCTCAGAAACTACGGTGAAACATGGGAAATTAAATTCTACACCTCGTTATTTTCACCGCGTGACTGTTGGCCGTAAATCTGCATAATATCTAGTTTCGATGTGTGAATGAAACCTTAAATAGTGCTAGAATTCAAGGCCATAAACATCACATCACATCTCCGACAGAAACAATGGCGTAAACAAATTATACGGAAAAGCAATAAATAAACATTTAAAAATCAAACAAATCATGATGTCATAAATGAAGCGTTATTCCGAGTTTCCGTACACAGAGTTGAATGAGACCGTACTTTTAAGAGACTCAAGTCAACTTTTCATAAATTCTACTTTGACATTTATCTCCATATCTAATTATATATACATTTTTTTTATGTATTTTTTGTCTTTTTCTGCACCATTCATTGATTGTCAACCTCAAAACCTTATTACCCCATTTAATTTCCAGGTGCTTTAACAGGTTCCGTATAAGTCACGGCATAAAATTTAATTTGCAGTTTAATTTTCTTGATGAAATTAATTTTAAAATACATATACACACAACATCTAAATATAGAAAAAATAAATAAAACTGTGAGAATAAATTTATAATGCAACACTAATATTAAAATGTTAAAAAAAAGTGAGAAAGAGAAGTGGAATTTGGCTACTTAATTAATTAATTTATTTTTTAAATTTTTTTAATTATAGTGGAGTAAAAGCTGTAAGGCAGTAACTTAAAATAATAATTGAAATCCAAGCAAAAGTCCACTGATGAACAACCTAGACTAGTGATAGTGAAGGAACTGCTTTTTGTCATCACATATATATAGCAATTATCAAACATAGAAAGTAAAATATCAATAAACTATATGTCGTATCGTATCATCAATTTCATAATCCCCCACCACTTTTCAAACTTTCATTAATGTGGGAAGGTGACTACCCTCCAAAATCTGCATTCTCTCTCTCTCTCTCTCTCTCTCTCTCTCTCTCTCTCTCTCTCTCTCTCTCTCTCTCTCTCTCTTAAATTTGTCTATAAATATAGCAAGTCCACAATCAAAATTGCATTACACATATAGGGCGTGGTTTTCTCCATTTTCACACACTCTCTCACAACCCCACTATTTTCTTGGTAGTGAATGTGCATTTGGTCTGAAAATGAAGTCCATAGCTAGAAAGATCAAATCCATTTTCATGGAGACCGTGAAAGAAACCAAGAGAGTCGGAGAAGAAGATCCGCGAAGAATCATACACGCCATGAAAGTTGGATTCGCCCTAACGTTAGTGTCGTTATTCTACTACTTCAGGCCTCTCTACAACGGATTCGGACAGGCCGGAATGTGGGCTATCTTAACGGTTGTCGTCGTCTTTGAGTTCACTGTCGGTAAGTTATATATTTCATAAATCATTATATATTTTCAATTAATATACTTTTTTTTTAATTAATTATTGACCTTCTTTCTTTTTTTTTTTCTTTTTTTTTTAATTTAAGGCGGAACCCTATCGAAAAGCTTAAACAGAGGTTGTGCAACGTTGGTAGCTGGTGCCCTAGGCGTCGGAGCCGAGTACTTGGCCGCTCTTTGTGGTGATAAAGGAGAGCCAGTTGTTCTTGGGCTAATGGTCTTCTTTCTAGGTATATATAATAAATGCATTAAAGTAAATTACATTAATATATAAAAGATTAGATTACGTATTTTTTACGATCAAATTATAATGTGCAGCTACAACATCTACGTTTACGAGGTTTTTTCCGAATGTGAAGAGGAAGTACGATTACGGGGTGCTGATATTTATACTGACATTCAGTTTAGTGGCTGTATCGGGTTTCCGGGTCGACCAAATCTTGCACTTGGCCCATAGAAGGCTTTCCACCATTCTCATAGGCGGAGCATCATGTATTGTGATATCCATATTCGTCTGCCCCGTTTGGGCGGGTCAAGATTTGCATAATCTTATTGCTGCAAATATCGAAAAGCTTGGTGCCTTCTTAGAAGGTACATATATACACACGTGATAGAAAAAGTAAATTACAAAAAGACAAATTCATCGTCTAGCAATAAAGACGAAAAAAAAGCGACGGTTACACGTTTCTATTTTAATGGTGTATGCTTTTTCATGCACTAATATGTATTTCTATTTCTTGGAAATTTGACTTTTAATTATAGGTTTTGGAACCGAATTTCTTATATTTCACGGTGATGAAAGTGGCAAGATCAATTCATCTTGCAAGCACGGTGATCAAAAGTCGTTTCTCGAGGGATATAAAAGCGTGCTTAATTCGAAGGCCACTGAAGAATCTTTGGTAAATTTAACTATATATTCTCATACATAAAACTTGTATGATTACATATATATTAGTTTGATTCATATATAATGATTTTGGATTAAATATTAATTCAGGCAAATTTTGCATGGTGGGAGCCTCCTCATGGTCGATTTAGGTTTAATCATCCATGGAAACAATACTTGAAGATTGGGGCTCTAGCCAGGGATTGTGCATGCCTAATCCAATCACTTAACGGATACATTAACTCTAAATCCCAGTCATTAGTACGTATTAATTAATCACTAATCACTTTGACATAATCATTAATTATGATTGAAATTAACTGAATTGTAACATGCATGCATGCAGGTAGAATCAGAAGTAAAAATGAAAATAAAAGAATCGTGCATGAAAATGAGCATGGAATCCGGCAAGGCACTAAAAGAATTAGCGTCTGCAGTTAAAACGACGGCGTTTCATCCATTACTAGCTGCTGGGGCCCACTTGCAGAATTCCAAATCAGCAGCAGATGACCTAAAAATCGCACTCGAAAACTCTTCTTTATTATCGGCAAAAGCGGACTTACAAGAAATAATGCCGCTTCTCGTTGTCGCGTCCGTACTTATCGATATCAACGACGGCGTTGACAAAATTTATGAGTCGGTCAACGAGCTTTCTCTAAAAGCGTGTTTCAAGAACAATCCAAAGTCGTCAAAAGCATGTGAACTTCATCAGCAAGTGATTATTCATCGAGGGGTTGTGAAACCCGTTAATGATAGCGAGGAGCACGTTGTCGTTGTGGTTGTTGATGGCGGCGCGTCGGCTGAGGAATCGCCGGAGAAGGAGAACCGCCACCCACCGCCTCAGTGAGATATCAGCTAGCTAGCTAGACCTTGCGCTGTCGATATTTTCCTTAAATAATAATAATAATAATAATAATAATAATATATGAATAAATAAATAAATAATAAATATGTGGCCGTACTAATGCATGAGACTGCGTGTACGTGGGTCGATGATGTATTTGTGGCGGTGACATGTGAATCAGTGATATATAGACTATAGTGCTAAAACAATATATATACATCTGTAATTTTATATTATAGTATAGTTATCTATTTAATTATGTTTGTAGTTTTAAATAATATATAGTTTTTAATAAGAGATGAACAATGAGGAAGTGGTGTGGAGATGCATGTAAGCTTTCGGTGATCTTTCTGGTCGATGTCGAAATCAATTTGGTTTTTATTCCAATAATATATTAAAAATAATTATTTTCATATGATATCTCTATTTTTTTATTTAAACGGGTAGTTAGATGCTACACCTGTTTATATATACCGGATTAATTTGAACTGTAGATTTAATTAAATAACTACTCACTAAGCACACATATATATGAGCGTGTGTAACTATGTATAGATCTGCGGTTCAAATTAATCATTATAAATAACAAAATATATATAATTGATTAATTTACCATTTAATAACACTAAAATATTTTTGCTTTTAATTTATAAAGTCGGAAAGGCTAATAAAGTATGTCTATATATGTTAAGTACCACGAATTACAACTTTTTTATGATAAAGATTGAAAAAATTGTTTGTGGTGCAAGGATTATTTCCATTCATTGAGATATTGTATCTTAATTTGTTTTTTTAATCATTCTTTTATGAATAAAGTACATATTACACACTACTTGAAAAGTAGTGGAGTTACTTATTCATGTTGAAAATTAAAATTGATATTAGTACATTTATCACTTATTACAATCACTCTCCACCACCTAAATTGCTTCCCAATTAATAATAATAATAATTGGGAAAATAATATTGATCTAATTGTATATATATTTTATTAATAAGAGATTCTGCTTCGTCAAGGCAGCTGAGATCGTATGCGGCTGATTTTGACTATCTGATATTGCCTTCACCTGTTACATTTAACTTGAGTCCTATTTGACAAAGGCGCGTAGAGTGGACTATATTACAAAAGTAAATATTAAATAATATTTAATCTTTTCCTTTAGATGTAGAAAATTTCATATAAAAGTAAAAACGTGCTTCAAACGGGCCATTATCGAGTAGCGGGCTGACTTTTACGAAGCCCATTTAACTGTAATTTAGACGGGCTTAATAATTCCTGACCCATTCGCAGATATTTGATCGTCACGATGATGATGTCATCTTCCCCATTAAGAAAGGTGACACATGTCTGCATGCAATGAATTAGTATATATCTTCACTCTACTATTATCATATGATCGAATTATAATTTGATAATAAGTAGTCATTTGGACATAATAAATATTAGATCTATTTGTAAATTCGGAGAATTATTATCTGTCAAATGAAATATATGCGAGCTTTGCAGGTCGAGTCGGAAAATCCGCGGTGCATGACGTACAATGAGCAGAGAATGTGTGGCATGGCCTCGTTGGTTAAGGAAATGGCAGCGTTCCGTCAAATATAATATTAGCTGCTGGGACCCACATACGCAATGCCAGATCAGCGGTCGATGAGCTGACGGACACAGTCGATAAGCGCACTTTCTTATCAACAAAAGAATCCGTACAAGAAATCACGTTGCGCTTGTCATCATTTCATCCTTAAATTGTCGACGTCATCAATTGCGTCGACAATATTTTGCAACCGACTCGTGAACTTGTCCAAACTGTATGTTTCCCTAACTATCGAAAACCATGTGCCACGTGGTACGTAGTATACTACGCTCGAAGAAGCTCGTCGAAAAGTGCTTCATCAAGAAACTGTGACGTTGATATGTACATGCATGATTCATATATATGATATATCCATACATATATCTATAATCAATACATATTGATCTCAATATCCATTTGTTCATCTTTTTAAATAAAATAGAATATCAATGTTTTTCTATAATCAAATATTAGTCATTAGGAAAACAAATACTGGCATAAATTGAAAGAACCTTTTTTAGAAGGCCCGTCAAACAAATACGGGCCTAAATTTCAATATGTATCACAATTACGATTTTACCAGTTTACCACTCTTCTGTAAAATGTTTAATTATAATTTTTTGAAAATTGAAGATTACTTGAATCCAATTGATCAAATAATTCATTTTTGGCCGAATTTGTGTTATTTTAATTTCTAACTAACACTGTTTTTTTATAAAGAAAATTCCATAATTACCCCTCTTTTACTTGTAAGTTTTAATAATGTATTTTTTAATTTAATTAGTGAATTTCATCTTGCTTGGACTCCAAGATATACGAGAGGACGGTACAACAGTATAACTGATTTAAAATAGTGTAATTCCCCAATTACCCCGGAGGAATATTTTAATTACACCAATATACCCTGGGCTCAAAACCCAATTATAAATAAGCCTCCGTCTCTCTCTCATCGGCATTAAAAATTCTCCCCCCTTTTTTTATAATAAAATACAGTTAGTAGCGGTTACGTGAGAAACAGATTCAGTCATGGAGGATAGCGGCACGACGGTGTTCCCGTTGTTTTTCCACGACAACGAGATGGTGAACGAGTTGGGAGATATCGAAATTCATCAAGCCATGGAATTCGGTATTCTTCAGTTGATGATAAAAAATAGAATTCGGGTGTCGACGGCGGATCAAATTTGGACATACGTCGTCCCGCTGGATGAGAACGGTGAACCGACGATCTCGCTGGATCGTCCTGCATTTCTGGTAAACCCATGGACCAACTTCCGCCAAGTATGTAGCCTGAAGAAACGTTGCTTTTTCATCTACTTGAAAAGGCAAACTCAATGGGAGAATTATCAACCGGCAAACACTTTGTATTCTAGTACTAGTATTTGGGGTGCGGACAATCTGACTACGCTACCGAGGAATCAACCGGCGCTGGTTCCCCGACAAAATACGCAAGCGCAGCTGGCTTTTTTGAACCCTCGGATGAATCTTGATGAATTTCAAGGTCAGTTTGCAAGAGCGAGCGTTCAAACTCGGAGGGAGAATTATCAACCGGCAATGGCGACCAGGTATTCGTATCACCCGAACTTGGGGCCGGGGCATGTTTCGGATCCGGCTCGGATGAATCATGATGAACTTGAACGGCTGCGAAGCGCGAGCGTTCAAACTCGGAGGGAGAATTATCAACCGGCAATGGCGACCGGGTATTCGGGTCAACCGAACTTGGGGACGGGGCATGTTTCGGATCCGGCTCGGATGAATCTTGATGAACTTGAACGGCTGCGAAGCGCGAGCGTTCAAACTCCGATGGAGAATTATCAACCGGCAATGGCGACCGGGTATTCGTATCAGCCGAACTTGGGGCCGGGGCATTTTTCGGGTCGGCCGAACTTGGGGACGGGGTATTTTTCGGGTCGGCCGAACTTGGGGCCGGGGTATTTTTCGGGTCGGCCGAACTTGGGGCCGGGGTATGTTCCGGATCGGCCGAACTTGGGGCCGGGGTATGTTCCGGATCGGCCGAACTTGGGGCCGGGGTATGTTCCGGATCGGCGGCCGGGGTATGTTACGCATCGGCGGCCGGGGTATGTTACGGGTCGGCTGAACTTGGGGCCGGGGTATGTTTCGGATCAGGCTGATTTGAACGCTCCGATGAAGTTTGATGAAAGTGAACGGTTGCAAATGGCGAACCTTCAACCTCAGAGGGAGAATTATGAAAGGGCAATGGCGACCAGATATGATCGGCCAAACTTTGGGCCGGGTCATGTTTCGGGTGGGGCTGATTTGAACCCTCAGATGAAGCCTGATGAACTTCAAGGTCAGTCGCAAAGGGCGAACCTTCAAACTCAGGGGGAGAATTATCAAACGGCAATGGCGACCGGATATTCGGATCCGCCAAACTTGGGGCCGGGCCATGTTTCGGGTCGGGCTGATTTGAAGCCTGATGAACTTCAAGGTCAGTCGCAAAGGACGAACATTCAAACTGATCAGAGTGAGGAGAATTATCAAACGGCAATGGCGACCGGATATTCAGATCCGCCAAACTTGGGGCCGGGCCATGTTTCGGGTCGGGCTGATTTGAACCCTGATGAACTACAAGATCAGTCGCAAAAAACGAACACTCAAACTGATCAGGGGGAGAATTATCAAACGGAAATGGCGACCGGATATTCAGATCCGCCAAACTTGGGGTCGGGCCATGTTTCGGGTGGGGCTGATTTGAACCCTGAGATGAAGCCTGATGAACTTCAAGGTCAGTCGCAAACGGCGAGCATTCAAACTGATCAGAGGGAGGAGAATTATCAAACGGCAATGGCGACCCCATATTTGGATCGGCTGAAATTTGGGCCGGGTCATGTTTCGGGTCGGGCTGATTTGAACCCTCAGACGAAGCTTGATGAACTTCAAGGTCAGTCGCAAATGGCGAGCGTTCAAAATCAGAGGGAGAATCATCAAACGGCACCGCCAACGGAGCCGGGGGATGTTTCGGATCCTAATCTGAGTTTAGATTCGTTTCCTCCGCTTGAGAAGAGTGTTAATTCAAGATTGCAGACGAAGAAGAAGGCTAAGCCAAAGAAGAATAACTGCGAGGAGTGCTGGAACGCGCAGAAAAATGGCGTCCCGACGCCGTTCCATCACTGCGTTAATGACCCGGTAGTTAGTGAGTCCGGAACTCGGGATGGTAGGCCCACTTGAGATAATTTCTTGGGTTATTCGTGATGGTTGTTACTGGTATTGATTTTTTGACCATTATGCCCTCGAAAAGGGAGGGAAATATTCATGTTTTTTGTTTTTTTTTTCTGCTTTGATTCTCGTAGCTGTTTGAGTTGAGGAAATTCGTGAATCGGTATTTTAGTTTTAGACTTTAGTGTTGTTCGTAAATTCGTAAACCGGTATTCGTAACGGAAGCTTAATTGCATGGTGTATATTTTGGTGATTAGAGATTAATTGACTCTTCCATTACAAGTTAATGCTGAATTTTCCTAACTCTAACTGCTTCTGTTATTCATTTTACTTTAACTTGCTTGTGTAATTACTGTCATTGTCACTAAAGATTAGCTTAAATGGTATTGATCGAGATCAATCGGCACGGGTTCGAATCTCTTCTTTCGTCTCAAGTTTGGATGGCCTAATCCAAATTCAATTCTTCGATTTTTTTTTAAGACTCTTCGTTGTTCGGAGAGGTATATATTGTTCATGAGTTCGAATCTCTCTCGGTGCATATATAAATGTTGTAATGATTATTTCTCTAAATTCTCTTATTAAATTCAAACTCTCCATTTCATATGTAATCTAGTTTTATTTGATTAATTGAACTTTACAACATACTACTATTTTCATCACCCCTTGTTTCACTCTCCTCCACAGCTTATAATCAACGGTCTCACTTTCAATTAACATACTCCAAGCTTTGCGTTGACCCCCCTGTTTTTTGTTGTCTTAATTATCCATTAAAATCAAACACACTACTAATATATCAAACTCAAACATCATTAATTTTTGCGCATGCACTTTCATCGTCGTTTTTCCTAGTGCACGACGCTTCCATCTCTCCCCCTGATCCAAACAAAATCACAGGGGGAAAGAGAGAGAGAGAAGATTAACTAATCGACGCAATGGCTTCACCGGACGACAGCCAAACGAGACCTAAAACCGTAGATCATCAATATATGTATAATGATAATAGCAATTTCCAGGCACAACAGCAACATCATATGTATCCTCAAACGCCACCTGTCATGTACCCAATTATCCCCTGTCCTCACCCTCAGGCCGCCTACCCGTACACCCCATCACCACCGCAGTCATCATCGTTCCACCACGTCTCGATAAATTACCCATATAATAATAGTAATGCAGGCTACTACTACAATAATAACAATAATAATAGTAGCAATAATTACAACCAGCAACCCTATATTCAAGGAGAAATAATTCGGAACGAGACGTTTTCCTCTTCGTTCGGCCGCATGATGCTGATTCTAATGGTGGTGCTTGTGGCTGCCATGTGCATGATGAGCCTTGCCACGTGGCTCCTCTACGGGACCTACGTACCGGAGTTCGAAGTCGCCTCCCTTAAGGTTTCGAATTTCAGCGCCACCAACACAACCCTAAGGGGCACGTGGATCGCTGACGTCATCGTCTACAACCCGAACGAGGAGTTGGCGGTTAACTTTGAGCGCGTCAGGTCTCTGGTGTTCTACAAGGGTGTGATCGTCGGTGCGTCTACTTTGGATTCGTTTCAGGTCGAGAGTAATTTGAGGTTCAATATGAATTTCAGCGTGGCGGCGGCAGAGGCGGATGAGGAGAGGGTGGTCAGCGTGGGCCCGGGGAGTAGTAGTATTAATAATAATAATAACAATAATAATTTGCATGGATTGGTTTTATCGGCTCTTGCTCAGGATTGGAGCAACGGGGCGGTGGTTTTCAGCTTGAGGATTGCTCTAGATGCTAAATTAGCGTCCCCTAATCAAGTTTACAGACAGGATAATTTGAGAGTTTCTTGCGATGATTTAGAGGTTAAGTTTATGGCTGCTGATATGGATGAAGGGAGGTTGAGTCGGGGGTTGGGCGCGCAATGTTTGATACGTATACGCGATAACCAGGTATGTATAAGTATAGATGCATCATACATCATACATGTGTCAAGTGGTGGGGCCAACATACTGCCAAACGTGCTCATGCCACCACAACATTTCTCAAATCCATATTATTTTATATACGGATTTAAATACAGATCTTGTATTTTACGATTTTAAAATTCTGGTTCCGCTAGTACGTGTGTGTATGCATGGTAATATTGTAATTTTGGAATAAATGTTCAACTTTTGCATGCAGGGATAACATCAATGATATATGTATAAATGGAGCAACGTCCACGTAGGATAATGTACAGCCACGATCGGGCCTACCTGAGTTTCGGTAAAGCGGCCGTATGCATGCTGCAGTGGTGTCGAATTGATATATGGATCGCCTGATAGATGAAGATTTTTTTCATTAGTTTTTCAAGTGTCGTTTCCGAAGAAGATCGTCGGAAATTCTGCAGTATGGCGGCGAAGTTAAGTCTTTACGGAAGTACTCTTTTGAGCTAGGCTAGCTTAATACAACGGCTGGAGACAAGAAATTAAGGTTTTGATCTGGAGGAAAATGATCCTACTACAACACTATATATATATTCAGGTTGTGAATTAATTAGTAGAATGTTTTCTTTTTAATTTCCTGACTGTGTTTGTATATATATATAATATATACTGCATGCCCATGTCTTATATTATTTATTTCAAGGATTAAGATGTGTTTCTATTTCATTTCTAAGGTGCTGTTTATGTATATATATTTAAAATAATAAAATTGATATTTTAAACATATTTTGGGCCGAATTTTAAGTTGTAGGTATCTTAATTTTTAAAAGGTTTATTTACAAATCAATTTTAATTTTAATTTTAATTTTGTTAAAATATCTTACATGTCTCATTAAAGTATTATTTAGGGGGGAAAATGTAAGTAGAAACGTAATGCACTTATTCAAAAAAATAAAATAAAAAATGTAATGAAATTAGCGCTTTATTTTTATTTTTTATTTTTTATTTTCCTTTTTCATTTTTTCGTCTCATCTTCCCCGTCGAGAGCCTTTTGCTTTCCGCCGCAGAACTCTGCTAATTCACAGAATCAATCGGGAAAATTACCAGTATCAGATTTCAAAATTTCTAAAGCGAGTGACGTCATCAATGGTGCCCCTTGAGATCGAGAGTCAGACTCAAGCAAGAAAAAACACAGCCCCTCAAAAAGCTGGATACACGACAAAAAAAAGCCCTCCGCCTTCTCGCCGAAGCTCCGTCACTTTTTCTCCACGTGTGCTCTTCCACCCCACGGCACCCTCCACCACCCTCCCCCTTTATAACGCCTCCGCCTCTTCACCAAATTCCTCACCCACCCAAACCCTCCAACTCCTAATTACCAATGGCTTCCTCCGCCGCCTTCGCCGCCGCCGCCGCCGCACCCGCTGGTTTTCATAGAAACAACAGGGTAGCCGATGCTATTCCGCCTGATGACGTGGCGCCACCCCGAGATGCTCCACCGCCGCCGCCGCCACCGGCGGCAGCAGGGCATGCAATTTACGTTCAGCAACTGTACCGGGATCCACCGCGGCAGCGTTTCCAACGCCTAGAGCTGACATTCCTCTGCCGCACCTTAACCTGGTCGGTCCTGATTTTCATTTTCACCGCCAGCCTCTCCATCCTCCTATGGCTGATTTTCCACCCAACTTTCCCCCAACTCCACGTGACCTCCGCCACCATGTCGGCTGTCACCTTCACCAACACCACCAAAGCCACGGCCGAGTTCAGCATCACCCTCCAACTCACCAACACCAACCGCCACCTCACCACCATATACGACCAATTTCAGATCTTCCTCATTTACCCTTCCCAGCAAGTACTCCTCTCACAAAATTACCAGCCCCCATTCGTTCAGCCCAAGAAAACCCGAACCACAATCGAAACCAATCTCGGTTTCACCAACCTTGATCTGGGGAATTACGTCGCGAATGGATTGAAGGAAGATCTGGATCGAGGGAGTTTGAACCTTGGAATTAGGATTCTTGCTGTAGTGAGGTATAAGAATGGGAAATGGAAAACAAAGTCTCAGTTCATGAGGGCCTATTGCAGTGGTGTAAGTTTCGGGTTTACTTCGATTAACAGGCCGGGCATTTTCTTGAATCCTTACCAAGAATGCGAGGTTTACATTTATACGAAATAAAATTATGTGCCCTGGTATAAATTTGTATGTAACATGTTGTCTAGAACATGAAGTATGATCAATGGAAGTATGCTTTTAGTACAAATTAATGATCTGATTCTAATTGATTCTCGTCTATGTATAAGTAAAATCATTTCCTAGTGTTCTTTCTAATTGTGAATATTGCCAATGTTTTGCTGAAAATGCGAACTTATGGCATGATGAGGGAAAGAATACGTAAGATTGAGCTCTCGTAGGTGTTGTTTCATCATTGAGTGCACATTTTGTTGTTGTTAGCGAATCGAGAAATTTCATACCCTTTGGACGCGAAACGTGCCTCCACTTTCCATACTAAATGAGAATTTATGCCTTATTGAGGAACTTCGATTTTCAATGTTTGTAATGAAGATATGTTGATACATATATCTAACTTCCACATTTGTTTTCTGGTATTGGTGTTCTACATTCGACACGTGTAGTATCTTTCTCGGAGATTTTGTCCCCTGCCGTAATTTTGCAGCCCTTTTGGCGGCGAAGTTGTTTTTACTATCTTGGATTGATACTGAATTGATTGCCCTTGTCGTGAAGCTAGCTAGATATCGTTGACCTGAAAATCGATATCTCGGTTTTACAGTTTATAATATGAAAGGCGTGTTGCTTTCTCGGTTAACTAATAAATTCTCTTACGTGTTAAATTCTGATATGATCATCTATCATCCTCTTTATGACACGTAGTTCCCCTCAAAGTGGCGTATGAATAACTACACCTCGCATACTATAAAGTTCGTTTTTATGAAGATTTTCTGTGATTAGGTTTCGACACATAATATCGGTTCTGTAATCTGGTTTAACTTGCTAAAATTAGCTTCAAGAGAATCACATTGAGATTTTTGCCTGAAGCTACTAACAGTTTTATTATTTGCAAATGAAAAATTGCGAGTCTCCGTGCATGGAAGCGACAAAGGCTTTTATTTGCTTGATCTTCATCTATATTTAGAAGAATCGCAGTTCTTTGATCAATTTCTTCAAACCTAATTATGTTGGACTTCAAAATTTTCAGGGTTAGTCTGCAAATTACCTCAAAACTAATTTCCCAGTATTAGTTGTAGAGAACCTGATTCGAGTGGATGGTCCATCATTCGAAAGAGTTATTGTTTATTTTGTGATTTTTTTTCTAGTGACCCTATTCTAATTATTTATTAAATATGGTTCTTGAATTTGAGTTGGCAATATTTTCCGACGAAGAGGTGAATGAATGTACATTTGATCACATGCAATGGCGGCTTTACTTTATCGGTAAGTATCTTCTTTAACTACTCGTTTAAGTACTTGAAATTTTAGTAAAACTTGGAGATGGGATTCAAATTTCTTCCCTGTTTAAACGAGAAAGCGAACCAAATCCATGTTTACATATTCTAAAACAAAATTTATATATTATTGATCAAGACTAGTTTCTTTGATGCTAATTATGTAATTAATTTCAATTGTCAATTTTGCTAATATATATGTTGTATTTCTCTGGGATCAGGGATTTGCTGTACGTCATACACCGATGTTGGCTGAACGAAAATGTTCTGGTGAGTTTGGTCTTGTGATAATCATCTGTGACATACTTATTGTCCTGTAATAATCTTGTTATACCCCCAAAATAATGGTTTTGACAAAATAAAAAAAAATAAAAAAAATAAAAAAAAATCAGTATATGATTATTTGCAGTTTCTGGATATGCCTTCTTAATATTTTGCGTGGTAGTTCATAGTTTGTTCTGCAGCCATTTCGTTTCAAAGGTATTTTATTCCAGGCGCGCATATGTTTACCTGAGTTAAAATGTAGCCCAAGCCCTTGATTTTCATTAAGCCTACAGATTTAGACTTGAGGATCTATGTGAGTTCTCTATCTCATTTATAAATTGGAAAAAAGTTTCTGATTCATGTCGATTCCGATATGAAAATTTCCGATTTCGAAATAGTACTTTTCGTTCTGAATTTCGATTTTCCCAAAATTGTGTGTGTGTGAGATTTCAATTTCGATTTAAACAAGTTTTCAAGATTTTCCGAAAAGAGGAAAACAAAATGGAACTTCTCCGAAAATGCTAATTACAATGTGAATCTTCGGATTTTGAACTCGTATTTTCAGGGCAAGTGATCTCTTACACGCATTATATACACACACATGTTGGTTGGTGTAAGTCTCTCTCACACTCCCTCACTTTCTCATTCCCACATATACACACACACATACACTTAAAGATCTTGCTGCTGTGCACTGCTCTATATGGTTCCAGATGATAGATTTCCAGTAGTTATTTTTTTAGATTTTAGATATATTTTTTTTTAATGACATGTCTACGTAATCTAATTACATGCAATAATAATATGAATTGAAAAAGGATATAAACAAGAGAAATAAAAAAAGGAGTGATGCTTCTCTCACATCAGACTTTGTACTCATCCCTTTTTTCCTCCTTTCTCCACTACTTTTTCTCTCTCTTTTTTCTTCGGACCAATTCTCCATATTTAACAGTTTTTATCATCACATGCTTTATTCGCTTTCCCTATTTTGGCATTTCCTCCTTTTTCAAATTCCATTTTCATTTGCTCTCATATTTTTTTATTTTTTTTGATTTCATTTGCTGAAATTAATTTTGAGTCCATTATTTTTTTTTAATTTAAATGTTATTTATTTTATTGCTGGTGTCACAAATTGGTGCATCACACATCACAGTTAACACACAAACACACACACTGAGTGGGGAGTTGAAGTTTTCTCGAACCCCAAGGATGATAGTGTAGGGACAATTTGCTGGTCAGCAGGTGTATATTACTTGTTTTTTAATATATTATATTATAAAATAAAAAGTTTAGGTCAAAAAGTATATTATATAACTTATATTGATGAAACATTATTAAAAATTAGATTTAATTTTGTCAGATCAAAAAGTTTAGGGATCTGTTGCCGCCCCTGTCTTTACTCTTTAGGATATACTTTAGCTGCTCCATATTTTTTTGCTGCCCCAATTTAATATTCCTTATCTTCATTCCCTCTCTCTTTTTATTTATTTATTATTATTATTTTTCTTCTTTTACATAAATTATTGGATTCCAATCACTTTAAAATGAAATCTTGTGGACACTCTCTACATTATTAAATGTATTTTATATAACTCAATCTCATATTTTTCTAATATTATCAATACATTTTAAATGTACATACATACGAACTTGGTTTTATGATCTATATTGTGCGATACTCAGTGAAATACAAACTAGGGTAACATGATTACGAAAATAGTACATGCTAACTACTTTCAGTGCCACTTCAAAATTTGAAGACAAATTTTAATTTACCAATTTTACCCTTCATCTTTAATTGATACTTAACATTTATGTGGAGAGAAAAGTAAAATCTTATTTGCCATTTAATAGAGAATTATACATGTAATTTGGAAAGAATACGGCAGCTGTGTAAGAAATAATTGGGTAAGATAATTTAGGGTAAACTACACCCACACCCTGAGGTATGCTTAAATAACTTTAAGGTCCCTTGATATCAATAATTACACTCACCCCCTGAAACATAGTTAGAAACTCTAATGGAATAATTCGTTGGATACGTTATTCCGATAGAGTTCTAACGGACTATTACTTTTAGCTAGTCGTGGAGACAACATAGAATTATGAGGTGACATGGCTCCTCTAACATTTCTTGAATCACGCATAGCTCTTTGTTGTCTTCACCACTTCCGGAAACTAATAGTCCGTTAAAACTGTATCGGAATAACGTATCCAATGCATTACCTCATTAGAGTTTATAACTATGTTTCAGGGTCAGGGGGTGCGTGTTATTATCAATACCACAGGGACCTTAAGGGTCCATTTGGATGGAGGGATTTGATTTGAGGAATGGATTTGAAATGACTTCAATTTTGGAGTCATTTGAAATCCACCACTATTGCTCCAAAAACAACTAAAAATGAGGGGCGGGGATTTGAAATTCATCTCCAAATCCCTCAATCCAAACAAGTCCAAGGAATTTGTTATTATGGATTTGAAATCCCACCCCCAAATCCCTCTATCCAAATGGACCCTAAAGTTATTTTAGCATACCTCACGAGTGTGGGTGTAATTTACCCGATAATTTACATATATTACATCAAGCTCTATATTTACTTTTTTATCATATCCCACATGTAAAGTTTGCGTTTTACTTTCCCCCAATCGCCAGCCACATGCTGGAGTGGTGCCGAATTACATGCTATAATATAGTTAAACCTCTATAAATTAATACAATGAGACTATTAAAAATCCTATTAATTTAGTGAAATATTAAATTATTGAACTAATAATTGAATAGATTTTTACCGAATCATAGGTATTATTTGAGCGAAATTATTAATTTATCGAGATTCTGTTGTATACTAAATTCTAACAAACGTTCCTGTGCGTGAGTATTAAAGAAAAAGCGTGAAAGGAATATACTAAAATCGAACAAACATCAAATACTTGACCCCACCACCACCACCCCCCGTCTAAATTCTCAAGCCTATATTACTACACAGCCAACCCCCACAACTCTCCGCATTCCCACTTCTCTCTCAACAAACCGAAAAAAAAACCTCCTCCACCCCACCCGCCACCGCCGCCGTCAGCATGTCGGAGAAAGACTGCAACCACAGCAACAAGGACCACCGGAGAAAGCTCCTACGGCGGTGCTGCGGCGGGCTCCTAATCTTCAACTTCATCGTCCTAATAATAATCCTGCTAGTCTGGTCAATCCTCCAGCCAAGAAAACCAAGATTCACACTCCAGGACGCCACCATCTTCAACCTCAACGTCTCCGCCCCGAACGTAATCTCCACCACCATCCAGGTCACCGTCAACTCCCACAACCCGAACTCGAAGATCGGCATCTACTACGACAGGATGAACGTCTACGCCATCTACCACAGCCAGCAGATCACCTACTACACCGCCATCCCGCCTGTCTACCAGGGCACCAAGGAGGACAACGTCTGGTCTCCGTTCATCTACGGTGATAACGTCCCCGTCGCGCCGTACAACGGCCAGGCACTCGGTGAGGACCAATCTGACGGCGCCATCAACATGCTCATCAAAATTAACGGCCGCGTTAAGTGGAAGTGCGGCTCCTTCATCTCCGGCAGGTACCATCTGCATATCACGTGCCCGGCTTATATTCCACTTGGGAATAGCAAGAACACAGGTATTGTCGTCGGAAACGCCGTTAAGTATAAGCTTTCACAGAGCTGCAGTGTCAGCGTTTGATTGGTGAACGGATTAACCAATCAACGTACGTACCGCATAATTAATTAAATAGGATGATTAAAATGATAATGTTTTACTTTGGGTTTTCTTTTGTTTGTTTTTGTTTTTCCAGGTTTTTAAATTGGTTATAATATTTTATGGTTGATCGGAGCATATTGTATGAGCTGAAGAATTGTACATTTTGCTGGAAAATAAGATTTGAACTACTATCTTTGTGTAACACTACTTTTATGATGCAATAATAATAATAATTGTTTCTTGTTTGGAAACTTTAAATATAATGTCTGTTTATTGAAGTTATTATTTTGTCTATCATTTAATTTTCAATATGTTGAGTAGTCCTTAAGTCATGGATGCATGGGTACAACTTTTAAGTAATTATTTTGTAGTGATCCTATATATTGATTGTTGTGTGGGCTATGGAGGCAGTATTATTTGTTCATTAATAGAATATTTTGTTTTTGAAATTGTGGTAAATCAAGATATGATAATAAGTATATAAAGTCAAAAAGGAAATTAAATCCTCTTTCCGTAGGACATAAAACGAGTACAAAATACTCGACAATACACAAAAAGTAACCACTAGTTTATACTCCCCTACGAACCAAAGTATTTGCTTGCTTAGATCGTCACGTATAAAATAAATAAATTTATGAAATAAAGCAAAAAAATATATAGAAATTGACTAAAATGTATATTGATTAATTGTTTGTCAATTAATTTGATAAATAATTGGGGGGAATATATTTAGCTGAAAGAAGCATTTTATATCAATTATTATGTATGTGGGTGTCCATGTATTTGTGTGTAGCGTAGGGTAGGGGCCTAGCAATTTTGAGTATCCACCGTCCCAAGTTATAACCAGCTAATAACTGGGCCTACCTTTTTTTTCTTTTTTGTTGACAAAATTAATAAATATTGTGAAAGAACCGTCCAAATTTGCGAATTATTTTGATTTAGAGGGTGTTTGGCTAAGTTTATTTTAAACAGCTGATAAGCTCTAAGATGTTTTAAGAGCTGATAAGCTGTTATGTCTTATTTTTAAGATTTATTTTTAGAGTGTTTGGATAATGAACTTATTTCCTATTTTTACTCATATTAAGATCTTAAATAAAAAGGTGGGGTAGAGGTACTTTTTTAAAAAGATCTTATTTGCTCTCCAACAGCTTATTTTTAAAAAAATAAAGATCTTTTTCTAAAAAATTACCAAACACTTTGGAAGAACTTATAAGCTCTAAAACATCTTATAAGCTCCTTTTAACATCTTATAAGCTTAGCCAAACACCTCTTAATTTGTGAAATAATTTATATAGAAGGGGGAAAAAATTAATTGTTCTAAGTCGGCCCAATCTACATCTTCTGATCCATATTTTCACTCTCTTTGGTTTAATGGACCGTAGCCTAATTAAAAAAATCACAGAAGAGACTGTAGTTTTATGGGCCGTGACCTGATTCGGAAAAATCCATATTTAATTTATTCTTTCTGGGTTATTATATTTTATACTTTTAAATTAATATTACTAATTTCTTTGAATTATTTATATATTAAAATTGATTTTCAGAATCAAACAACACATTATGAAATGATGTTTTATCAGTACTTTCATTTCATAGACCTTATATATATGTCATTTGTGTGAAAACATTTACAAGAGTTTAAAAATTTAATAAATTAAAATATGTCATTGACCTAATTTATAATGTTGCGACTTTGTTATCGTGCCATTGTTAACATAACAGTTGAGATTAGTTGAGAAAACTCGGGCAGAACCAAACGTAAAACAAAAACTAGTTGATGAAGAAGCTAAAATGCCCAAATCATGCTAATTAATTAATTAATTAATATAATTAAATATACACTAAAAGGGGAGAGAGAGAGAGAGAGAGAGAGAGAGAGAATAAACGGCAAACGCCACAATTGTACGGTGGTTGCACACACCGACCGTTACACTTCTGAAGGTGAAGTTTTATGTTGAAGAATGAAGCCTTGTCCCGGTGACCGGCCACCGGACGGATCGCGAGCTGGAGAAGCTGAGGGAGTGAAATACAGAGGTGAAGCGCAAGGCGTCGAAAACGGCGTCGTATCATCAATCTCAACCACCACCGACTCTCCCACGGGCGGCGGCGGCGGCTCTTCCACGGCGTTAAAACACTCCTCCAAGCACACCCTGCTTCTATTGCCATCATTAATTACATGTTTATTTGCTTCTTTTTCGGCGACTACCGGAAACGTTGATTTCGAGGCAGGCGAATCTAGGTCTTCTCTCTCCTCTTCCTTGATGGTGAACAAAAATCTCGGAGGACCAAACATCCCCTGAATCTTCATCAAGTCGATATCGATGACTTCCATATCCGATTGCTGATTCGAATTGATGAGATCATCATCTCCAGTATCAGCGGCGGTCACGGAGTTGCGCTGGAGGCAGAATTGAGGTCTAACACAGAAGAAATAGAGTAGCTCCTTGGAGGAGGAGGAAGTGGATTCCGACGAAGAGTGGTGCGAGGCTTCATCTCCGTCGACGCCGACCGAATTGGTTTGACGGCGGAAGACACGGCGGCGCCATAAGACATAGAAGAGCTCAGCGAAGAGTGCTAGCAGTGAAATTGCAAAAATTATGGCGAGTGCGATGCCTAGCTTGCTTGGTCCTCCGCCGCCGCCGCCGCTCATTTTGCTTGCTCCGGTAAAAAAATATCTGCCTTTAATTATCCTACTATCTAAAAATTTACATATTCATATTAACAGAAAAATAAAAATGAAATGATTTGACTGAATTATAAACTATCTCGAATTTGAGAAGTGCAGCCTAAAAAAAAATCTTAACGGAGAATCAACATAAGGCAAATTTACTTGATTAATAACAGAGGATCGGCGAGAAAGTTAGTGAGGGAGACAGGGAACCGGAGGAAGCGGGATGGTGATGAAGGGGGGATGGGTTATTTTAGAGAGGGGGTGACTGGATTTAGCCGGTTGGGGGTGAGTAATGAGTAGTGACTAACGGATAAGTTCTTGGAAATAGAGCTTTCTTTTTTCGTAGTGAGGTGGAGGGAGTGACGTGGCAATTTCTAAACAATTTGAATTTAATGCGCGCTGTGAATAACTTATTTGGGTTATTTGACATTGTCAATTTGGGCTCTTATAAATTATCTTTTGAATTTCTTATGTCTAACTGATGTGATAATATTTCCACCAAACCATTAAATAATTTTATGTTGGATAAGAAAGAAATTGAAAAAATTACTTTACTTCAAAAAAAACAAATTATTAATTTGATGTGGACAGGAAAAAAAAATTGTTGTACACTTGGTCAAACCGAAATTTTGGGTGTTGGATATGAAATAATTCGAGTAGTTTAGTTGTGGGACTTTCGGTTGTTTACATGCAAGCTACATGTGAATTTTGGTACTTATTATTTTCAATGTAGGTGGTTTATTTGGGGAGAAAATGACATCTTTAATGAACAGGCCTTGTTTATATCTATGAGGGAAGATAGAAAAGCAAATAAAAAATAAAAAAATGAAATAAAATGCATAGCTATGGCCAATGGGCCATGTCACATCCCCAACGAAAATGGCATGAAAAGCCCATTCTTGGTGACATGATTTTAGTTAAGGCCCATCAATTTTGGGCTTAGTCTTGATCCGCTATCACTTGCCAATAGTTAATGCGGGATGCGGATCGTCGGTCAAATCGATGCAAGCGGGAAGTTGATCAACAACGGACACACATCCAACGAAGGAGTTTACTGAGAGTTGGAAGTCCAATACCTGCACAACGAACACACATAAACTAGGCTGGCTGTTGGTCCGACGAAACCTCTCCGACGGTCAAGAGAATTGAGTAACAAAACTGAAGTACCTTGTAAAAGTGAATTTGAGAAAGAGAGCTTTTTATAATTAAATTTAGTAGAATTCCCATTATATAAATTATGAAACCCTAACTTGAATTGATGGCCTAATGGGCCTCAATCAATTAAATTGAGGGGTTAGGCCCATTAGGTGATTTTTCTGTACATGGATTATGCTATGGGCTTATGGAATGACCCAAATAACAAAATAATAATTACTTGGCCCATAAGAGCAGCCCAATCAGCTGTATCATATTTAAGAGATTCTATTTCTCTATCATATTCTGCAAGTTCGATACTACATCGAATTATTTATATCGGGTGTTTATTAACTGTGGATAAGGTTTATATAATTGTTTTTGCTTCAATTTCTTTTATTTGAAGAAACTGATATAGTGTTGCCACGTGTCTCAAATAATTAAAAAATATAAAACCCAATATAATATCTCACTTGTCACCTTTTAAATTTCCACCATGCAAATCAAATGAATTCAGATAACAATTAGGAGGACGACAGCTTTTTCCAAGATTATATACCAAAATTTATAAAAGATGAACAAATTGTGGATATTAAAATAAAGAAGGCAAATAAATATATAAAGGTGGTATGAAAAAGGTGGATGGATTAACAATAAAGTAGGGCTTTACAAGTAAAAATGAATGCACGAGGTGTGCAAAAAAGAGAACAACTTTGTGTTAAAAGGGCTGTCCACTTTCCACACTCTAAATTATCTTTAATCACTCATCATGGAGTATCTTCCTTCCTTCTTTTTAGGGCTAAATTTAAATTAGATTCCATATGCCTTCAACTATTCAAATATTCCTTTTTTATTTCTTTAAATATATACATGAATTAGGTACGAGCTAGTTTGTCTCCTAGATTATATTATATATATTTAAATGCGCTCGTAATGTGGCCTAGTTTATAGAGTACGAATAATGTGATATATAAGTAACTGTACGAGTTTGATTCCACTGTTTACAATTTTTAGGTCGAACTCGTCGCATATGATAATGATTGGCAACTGATTTTAATTATTTTACTGGTTGTAGATATTGATAGATTTCTGGTATTATGACCATCTTTTTAATTATATAAATCTTGAAATATTTTGTTTCATTTAACTTAGTATTATCTAGCTAGTACATGTATTTATTGCACCACAATTTGTAGTTCATTTAACTTGATATTATCTTGAAATTAAACATATATCATTAGTTTTCATGATTTAAACATAGAATCTTTATCTATCTGTAACCCCACCCCACTCCCCACATATATTTAACTTCATTACCTTTTTTTGTTTTTTAAATTATCCATAATATTTAATTTTGGACACTTATTCTTCAACTTTGTATTGCTTTATAGTGATAATAAGAATGTTGGATTTAAGAAAATCAAAGAAGAAAAAAAGTGATTCTTTTGTAAAACAAATCGCATTGCATTAAAAGTAGTGCTTCCTTTTTTTTATTTTTCTTAGAGAAGATTTTGCTTTTATTCTCGTTTAATTAGCCTTATAAAGCAAAAATAAAATAAAGGTGCTCTTCCTTTGCGCGACACTTACGTTATGGATCGAGTTTCGGACACGAAAAATGTCTGAAACACTGATTCATTCATAAGTTGAACTTTGCGTGCTACATAGTGCTCAGATGTAAACAAATTTTAATTACTGTTCAAGATGCCACGCTTTCTAAATAAAGTTACTTAATTTAACTAAATCTCTTCTTAATTAGTGTATTTCATTGGATTGAGCTGTTTGATTCTCCAGACAAGATAATTGCCATGATGAGAATCATAAAGATTCCAAAAGGCATCTATAATAAGCATCCCTTTAATTTTTTTTATAGTACTATATATTTTTTTAATTTACTCTTGTTATAATGTCTTGTATATGTTCATTTGAATTAAAATATTTTGATTAATTAATGCAGCTAACTATACCGATGTATTGCGTAATTAATCTCTACGCTCATGCAATAGTTTGTAAATTAGTTAAACGACATATGTAAACACATTAGGCATAATTACTACACTAGACATAATCCATATGAACAAACTCGAGTACGAGTAACCCTGTCTTTTTTTTTTTTTGAAAAAATTAAAATGAAAATCTCACTCAATCTTAAATCTACTGGAGACGTAGAATTAGGTCGAATGACTTTACTTTTTTGCCCTTTATCTTTGGTGACCTCGTATAAAATAAAAGAAAAAGCAAGTTATTTTCACCTTTAATTTGCTTTTGCTTCTTTATTTTTCGTTTTCATTTGTTTGTGTTCCTATACGTTCTCTCTCTCTCTCTCTCTCTCTCTCTCTCTCTCTCTCTCTCTCTCTCTCTCTCTCTCTCCATTTCTTTATGGTTTCTGGATGCTTGGAACGCGTTAAAAGGCTCCCCAGTGATTTACACTTTAGACAGTCTGTGTACAATTCCAAATTTCGAACCCCAAAAGAGAAAATTTACTATACTTCGCCTTTCTATATTTTACACTGTACTGCTGCTGTACATGATCACAACTTTTATTTGATCCTATAATAATTCAATATTTTTTACTGCTATTAATTTTCTAAAAGATCGCTCATTTGATGCTATCTATATATATATGCTTGCATAATCATTAATCAGAGTTTATATAAAGTTTTTTTTTTTTTTTAAATAATTTAAATATTGAAGGAGATATGAAGGAATCCTATTCTTTTATTCCGCCTACCTTGTATTTATTTTACTTTTTAAATATATTTAATATGAATAAATTTGAACTGGAAAAATAGAAAGAGGGAACTGAAACTGATACGAATCAAGTAATATTAATAATAACTGAAAAAAAGATTTACGTTATGTTTCCTAAAAACCAAAAAAAAAAAAAAAAAAACAAGAACCCTAATATTACAAATCTTGAATTTTGAAGACCACGCGCCTATCAACATTTTCAAGAATACCCACGTCATCAACAACCGACTGATCTTCAACTGTAGTACTGTCACCATCAAACGACCAAAGATTCAAATCCAACGAAACTCCACGACTCGCCGTCGACTGCCTCTCCGTCGGCCGAGACGGGGATCTTATCTGTCGTCGTGCTCGACCTTTGGA
>NW_012193138.1:2066687-2103115 GCF_000504015.1 Erythranthe guttata
ATAGTCATCCCCAGGATTGAGTACCTGCAGAAACTAGGGTTCTCGTACAAGGACACCATCACCATGTTTCGGAGGGTCCCGTCGCTGTTCTGCTACAGCATTAAGGAAAACTTCGAGCGAAATTCGATTACTTCGTGGTGGAAATGGGAAGGGGAATTGAAGGAATTAGTAGCCTTCCCACAGTATTTCTCCTTCAGCTTAGAGAACAGGGTGAAGCCCAGACACAGAATGTGTGTGGAAAAGGGTGTCTGCTTGGCTCTGCCGACTATGTTGAAGCTTTCCGATGAAAGGTTTCGGGAGAGGTTGGAGGTTTTTCGCAGTTCGTCTGCTCCGGTGAGAGCTTCTCCCTTATGGTTCGCCAAAGATGGTCATGTAATAACATAGATCAAACTATATCACTTGATCAATTAGCCTCATTTTATTTGTGTTAATATGTGTATATTCAATTCTTCTTATCAATGATTACGCAGTTAGTTCATACCTTCAACCAGGTGTTTGTGAATATGTCTGAGCCACAGCCACCCTCTATTTTTTTTATGGGCAAACAACATTTGATTGCATCATTATGGATAGCACAAAAAAAAAAGATTGAAGTGAATTTGTAGGATGGCTCGTCCTTTATGATTGCATTACATAGGGATGAATCATTCGTTTTTTTTTTCTTGAAGACATTCATTTGTCTAGTGACACTCGGGTGGATTCCAAATTTCGCCTACTATATAAAAAAAATAATAATAAAAAAGAATCATGCTACATTTCGTCTGGGGTCCTTGACCTCCATCTTCCAGTGTTCATCAGGAAAACTACCGTTATTCTTGGCTATTTCTCTATGCCTTAGAATCCGGGCATTCATTTCCGGAGTTAACGAGCAATACTGCCTGAGCTTCTCCGGCATGGCATCATAAATACGCCACCACCTCTCGTTAGCTGCATCGCTGGCAAACTGCCGAGTCTCTGGCTTATCCCAGTTACAGTCATAGTCCCTATAACACATCCAGGGCTTCAATCCAAGGTAATGCACCGCACGCACATCCTTTGGTATTTTACGTGCATGATCATGAACCTGTCTAGAGAATTTCAGATGGTTTATCTTGGACGGCAGACGGTGCCACCATGGAAACACTTGATTCAGAAACCCCTGGTCGCCTCCATTATACGATTCCACCACCAATCTCTTCTTCATCAGGGCTTTAAATGTACATTCAGATGGCTCCACTAACATCAGCCCGGAATTGAAAAGTGGGCCGTCGTTTCGAACCGCTGAAATCTGTGGGTATATGAAGAATTTGTCCAAGTTCTTGATCACTACCAGATCGGAGTCTATGAACATGACTTTGCTGTACTCTCTGAGCTGCCAGATTCTGAGCTTGCTGTAATTCCACTCGTTGTAGCTGTTCTTCTTCGAGTGGGGGCTTCTTATCCGTTGGATTTTCTTGATTTTCCAACCGGCCAATCGGAGACCATCGATTGATTTCGGAGAGATCTGGCTGTCGGCTAGCAACACGAGGTCTTTGGTTGAGTTCGATTGGATGATGCTTTGTGCTAGAGATATTGCACCACATACATATGCTTCTGAAGAATGCAGTACGGTGACGTAAGCCTCCTTTGGCTGCTGGATAGTGTAATTCTTGCTTCTCCTCCATAACTCTTCACCTGAGAAATTCACTCATTTATATCAAATCTAACAATTTTGTGTGTCTGTGTGTCTACATACGTATATACATATTCATATACATATACATATAAAGAGCTTACCAGCTTGTGCAAAAGGAGGGCTGAGCTGGCAACTTCCGACAGGCATGAGCAGCTTCTGTCTGATCCTCGTAAGTTCAGGTTTGTAAATCCAAGAATCGCCGGCATGTAACAAAAGGTCATCACATCTGAAAATCTCCCACATCGGTCCACACGAGCCCACAAACACAGCAAATAGTGGTTTTTGAACTCCATTATTACCACTCCTCCCACTTCTTACCAACAAGTTAGCCACCACTAAATTCACCTGCAGCCTAAAAACATCCCTCAACCCACTACCTTCACCATCACAAGGAACCCTAGCAACCACCACATCCAACGGCTGATAATCTTCGAATTCCGGCATCGGCATTTTCGGACAAGTCGAAGGTAAATCCCTGTCGATCAAATCCGGAAACAAGTGGGACCACTCCACCTTCTTGTCCACCTCATCGAAATGCACCTTAACGACCCTCATTTCCGTCTGATCAATTTCGTCGGTTATCGCTGCTTGATCCATGCTGACCAATCCAATGGTGATGTTCTTCTCGTCTCCAAACTCACGGGCAACGAAATCCAACCAATTATGTTCGCTTGCTAATTTAGGGTACGCCACCCGATTTTGCAGCTCGTTGTGCAGCTGCTTTAGGTAGTGGATGGTGAATAGCAAGAGGGCGATCAAGAAAACGACGAACGAAAAGTTGAAGGCCCTCGGTTTGTGGGGCTTGGAATCTGGCATGATTATTGAAGGACAACTTGATTAAGGTCTGATAATTATTATTATTATTTATGTGAATTTTTGTTGTTTAAGTTCTCACTTCTCATGCATATTAGTGAAGCCTGGGGTTTTATATGTAGGCGTTAAGTGCATGGGTGCACGTTGCAATATATATTTTATTTCGTGTTGAATCATTTAATTGTTTTTTTAGTATTGCTTAGATATTCCACAATGCGGGTGGCATGTTGATGTAGGAGACTTGATTATTCTCTCCCAACTACATTTTCCCAACTCCTGCTAATACAAGCCTGATTTTATTTTTATTTTATTATTTTTTTAATATTTTTTGGTTGACAAAGAGATATAGAATTAATTAATATTGGGTTGAAACTTGTAACCAAATTATTATTACAAAAATGGATGAGATAAAAGTAAGCATTTGGTAAGTTTTTGGTGCCACTTTGTAAGTCATATATATTTTTTTTCTCGTAACGAAAGAACGAACCAGCATCCAATTGTATATGTCCATTGAAAAAACCTACACTCTGATATAATAATTTGCAAATTATGCAAGAGACGTAAACAATGCTAGGTTTTATGTGTGACAAGCTCGACTTAGCGACTGTGTTATCCTTAGTCATATTTTCGATCAATTGGAAAGAAAGAAGTTGGAATATACAACTATTGAAATACATTAAATATCTTCATACAAAATTAATTCTACTTACGTTAGAGAATACTTTTATTAAAGTTGATTTATACACTTAAAAGCTAAAACCACCACAAATCACAATCAAATGATACTTTTGGAGTTTGATAGAAAATGAGTACCTACCCCACGTCTATATTTATCTTCTAATACTTATTAGTTAATACTTAATACACTCACTTCCTTCATAAGGTTAATCTATTAACTATTTTTTTTTCTCAAGCCTTGTCCATTTTTGGCGAATGAATTGACATTTGATTTTTATTATTATTTAAAAGTTATATTGTTGAAAATCAATTATTGCTGTTTTCCTTCTTTCAATTGGAAGATAAGAGGGTTAAAAAAACAATAAAGAAAAAAAAAGAAACAGCACAAATTTTTTATATGGTGTGTAATGGGTTGGATAAGATTCAACTTATAAAAGTTTGAGAAAATAAATTGAATTTATATTTAAAAAAGACGTGGTCACCACCACCATTACACATTTTCATATGGACTCAAAATTTCAACTTTGAGCGGCATATTTTCATATTTTTTGAACATTTGATATTTTGTGAAACTTCCAAGGACTTGTTTGTAAAATAAAGGTATTTCTTCACATTATTTTTTTTAGCATAAGTAAATATGAAAAATTAATTAAAAAGAAAAAGTTATGACCCACGCGCGATTTGTGTTGAACTTTATTAGATTAGGTCAAAAGTTGTCTAATGAAGTTCCTATTATACCCTCCACTCGGCCTCTCATCTCTTCAGCTTCCACTTTCTCTCTCCGACTAATAAACGATAAACGATTCTCTCTCTAAAAAAACAGCAAATCAGAGTTTCACGGAAAACGAAGCAAATCAAAACCAAAGAAAATCCAAAAGAAAAAAAAACATATTATTATACAGATAAAAGAAGAAACGACATCTAAAAGGACTAGGGTTTGAGATCCCCTCCCTCCACCTCCCCAGTTATATTTTCCTTTCCCTCGCTTTTCCCTCAATCGTCGTCGTCGTACACCGGAAATTTATTTTTGATTTTCAGATCAGATTTACCAGACAACATCCTCGAATTTTCCCGAGAACATTATTCTCTGAATTCACGGCTGAGAAGCATTTTCCCGGGAAAAATAATCAGGTCAGTTTTTTGTACCTCGCATTTTATCGACCACGTTTCAATTCAAGTTAATAATATAAGCACCTGCACGCTCGTGATACTGGAATATCCAAAAAATTGTTGAGGATTCTGTTTCTGCATTTTGTTGATTTTTTGTTTTCCTTTTTGTAGGGAATTTGAGGCGATAATTTTTTGATCTGAAACCATTGATTTTTTTTGTTGAGATTGAGGGAAGGGGGGAAATATTGTACATAAACCTGAAGGAGAGTTCATCAATATATACAGGTGGAGGAGCTGGAGCTTTTGATTTCTGAACCTTTTTTTTGAAGATTTATGTCGTTATCGTGTAAAATTGACAATTGCGTGTTGAAAATTGTAATTGTTGGTGTTTTGAGTTTGTGTTGGTTTGGATGTGTATTGTTCCATGGAGTCTCAAAATTCGCCTCCATCGACGAGCCTGGTCAAATGTTGCGACTGTGGGTGCAGCAGCTGTTCGATGATAAACAGGTCCCTTTCTGGGACTTATCTTCGTTCTGTCAAGCGTAAATATGATGAGTTTGAGGAAGAAAACAGGTTCACGATTCCAGGATTCATCATACCTCAGAATGCCCGTGTGGAGATAGCAAACGAGTGCACCGCACTGCGGGAAACAGTCGGCAGTCAACAGCAGACAATTCAGGATCTTATTTCCGAGTTGGACGAGGAGAGAAATGCATCATCTTCGGCTGCAAACGAGGCCATGTCTATGATTCTTAGGCTGCAGAGAGAGAAGGCAGAGATTCAGATGGAGGCGAGGCAGTTTAAGAGGTTCGCGGAGGAGAAAATGGCACATGACCAGCAAGAATCTTTGGCGTTGGAGGATTTGTTGTATAAGAGGGATCAGGTCATTCAGTCTCTTACCTGTGAGGTGCAGGCATATAAACACAGAATGATGAGTTATGGACTCACAGAGGCCGAGGCTGAAGGAGCCGATGGAGAAAAGGGTATGAGCCGAAACACTAGCATGACCGAAAACACGGAAGGGCAATACGAATTTCCACCTTATGATATTTACCCTCCTCTTAAGTGCAATATAAACGAATCCCATCTTTATCCAGATGGTGACGATGAATCTGCTGATGTTGAGAAATATGCATTTGGGGAAACTCCACGCTCTCGTGATCACTTAAAGGATTTGGAGTACCGAATCAATCAATTGGAGAAAAGTCCGAGGACCATTCAGCCTGATAAGGAATTTGTTGGCTCGAAGAATGTGCTCGAAAAGGTGATAGTCGGTCAATCTCCAAGACGCTCTAGGCATTTCAGGAAGTTTTCTACCGACAGTTCAAATTCAAATTTCGCAATGGGTAGAGATATGGGACCAGATTCTCCGAAGATTGGTAGCAGTTTCAAGAAGACAGAAATTTCCCATATGGATGCCAACTCTAATTTGAGGAAGGTGGATAATGCATCGGAAGCTGGAGATGACATGAACGACAGAGTTTACACAATTGATTCCATTCATCAAGGAGCTACAACTAAAGGTGTTGTGGATCACAAGTCTTCTTTTGGAATTGCTGGGGATGACTACATAACAACTCCTAGGGATTCACTAAATAATTCCGACGTTAGAGACCTAGAAGTCCAGAAGCTGTATGCAAGGCTTCATGCTCTCGAGGCTGATAGAGAATCAATGCGGCAGGCAATTATTTCTATCGGGACTGATAAAGCACAACTTGTACTGTTGAAGGAGATCGCTCAGAACTTGTGCAAAGAAATGTCACCATCAAGGGAAATGCCAGTGCAGAAGCAGTCTGTGGTTAGAAGTTTTTCGTTCATGGCAATGTTCAAGGTAATAATGACGATAAATATTCCAATTGTTTCCTATTACACCAAAACACATGGTTGTTGTCTTGATGTCGTTCTGCTTGATGTTGTTGTGTCCGATTATACAGCTTCTAATATCTACACCTACACCATAGATTAACCACACTTTTTATTTGAAATATATGCGATTGATGTTTGAGGACCGGGTATGCCCTACCTGTCTTCAAATGCCATGTTCCAAGTACCTACTACGAAGGTTTCCGAAAATTTTGGTACATTTATTCCTTCATCAGATAACAAAGACACCCCAGAATGTACATTATGTTCATTCTGTGACCACTTAGACATGTATTTTGGACGAGTAATAGTAAGCCCTCGGCCAAATGATCTCTGAAGTTGCTTGTGAAACAAAGTTTCGGTAGTTAACGAATTGTTGTGTGGTTGTTTACTCGTTAGAATATCAACCTTCTAATGTGGACCACCTCTTTACTCCCATTTTCTGTTATGTGCTTACGTACGTTTGAGATTGTGCTTTTCGACGGTCACTATAAAGATATGTTTACTTTAGTTCTGCCAAACCTTTTTGCTTCCTTATCAGCAGAAGCTTTTGATTCAATTGTTGTCAATTTCATTTTAAACTGTTCCATTGATGGAATATTCATGGGAACTTACGAAAAGTTTGCCTGCAAAAGAATATAACTTCTTGTAGTGAAACCCCACCCCCCCAATTTGACCTGTTTGTTATAAGAACTTCATGATAGTTATAATAACGTGTTGGGTTGTATACTTCAACAAACTCTGGTGTATATATATATATATATATTTTGATTTCTTCTAATGGAGATATTTTGTACTGTGTTCTCATTTCTTATTCACAGTGTAATTTAGCCAACATCTGAATGCAATTACTCTGTCAGAACTGTGAAATAAAATCGTGCGCTATTCGTTTTTTTCTGTAAAATAGCTGGTTTCTTCTTGATTTGGAAAAGCCATTTTGTTAGTTTCTCTGTGAGAAATGCGGATATATATTCAGCTACTTCGATTCATCCACATTTCATCTTTTTTCATAACTGCTGACGATACTTTTCTCCTTGTTCAGTGGATCGTTTCTTTTGTTTTATGGAGGCGAAAAGCAAGCCGATGCAAGTGAGTACATATTTATCAAATTAGCTGACTTATTAATTACTGATTAATGAATTTTTGCATATTCGTTTCTTGACTCGTTCTTTCTCTTTTGCTCGACAAATTCCCTCGTAGTAGTAGTACAGTCATCTCTTTTCCTGCAGTTGGTGTTGGAAAATTCTATCTTATATTTACACTACTTATCTGAATTGTTTTAGGTACATGTTTGGGTTATCGGCCAACAACGAAGGGTTGCTAGTGCTTTTAGACCGAGGTCCTCGTGTAGGACATTGGAGATTATTATCATCAACTATAAAAACGTCAAAATAATATATCCCTCCGTGAAACTCTACGGTCACCCGTTTCGATGCTTGGTTTGAGCTGCTTTATATATATATTTGGATTTACGATTTTTCTTCTTTTTTTTTGATTTCTTGTTGCCATGGGAATTGGTATTCGTTATCTTGTATATGACACATTTTAAACACATCCATTTGTTGATATAGGATATCTTTCTTTTCTTTTCTTTTTCTTTTTTTCTTTTTTCTTTTTCCTTTTTTTTTTTTTTTTTTTTTTTCTTTTTTGTTAATTCCAGTGGGATACAGTGTGTCCTTGTGGGGTTTGTGGAAATTTAGTGAAGATGTAACTTAGTTTTAGTATCACCTCTTGTATAATATACGTCCATTTGAAGAACTTGTGCTTATATTTTCCTCTTTCATGTATGATGTACGTACATCTCCTCCAACTAATTAAAAAATGTCGATTTTTTTTTTTTATCAGAAAAAAAAAAATTAGTGTCCGGTCTTAATTAAAAAAATTGCAAAAATTAATAAGTAGAAAAATAATAATCCACGTGTCCTGGATTATCTTTTAAATTTTATCTTTGTAAATTTTGTCCTCGTTTTTCTTTAACCTAAAAAATATTTGTGGGCAATCGACACTCTTCTTGTTTAACGGTGCGCACAGAATAATTTCCTCCGGCGGCTCAACCTCACCTTCCGCCGCCATTTGTCTGAACAATGCTCAGCTCCAAAAATCTGCTTCTCAAGACAAAAATGACAAGGAGAAAACAATCCCGCAAGCCCGTCTCCAAAAAGCCAAATTCAATTGCAAAGAAACCCAAATTCGAATCCAACAATCCAGAATCAGTCTTACCAACATTGGAAGACGACGGATACGAACAAATCGGAGAAGAAGGAGAGGATGGTAATTTCAGCTTGAAAGGCTCTGCCCGGTCTCATTCACACGGGGTCCAACCACTGGGAAATCTCTACGTCAGCGCTTCGTCATTCAATTCAAGGAACACCGGCCTCGGCAATCTGCAAACCCTAACAGACGAGCTCGTTCTCGATATTCTAGGGCTTTTGAGTGGGACCCACTTGGGAGTTCTATCAACTGTAAGCAAATCCTTTTATGTTTTCTGCAACCATGACCCTCTTTGGAAAAACCTAGTTTTGGATACGTGCTCGACTGGGTTTTTGTACAACGGTTCTTGGAAGAATACTTTCGTAGCTCATTACACTAACTCATGTAATAACATTGTGAGCTGTGGGATTAAAGTTAGGGACTTTTACTCTGATTATTTGTTCCAGAGTTGGCTCTGTGCAAATCTTGAAATGAAACCCGAGTGGGTTGAGAGGGATAACATAGTCCGAAAAAGGGGGATTTCTGTTGACGAGTTTGTGTCGAATTTTGAGGAGCACAATAAACCTGTTTTGTTGGAAGGTTGTCTCGAAAATTGGCCTGCAATGCAGAAATGGGATAGAGAATATTTGATTGAAGTTTGTGGTGATGCTCGATTTTCGGTTGGTCCATTGCAAATGAAGCTTGAGGACTACTTTAGGTACTCCGATCAAGTGAGGGAAGAAAGACCATTGTATCTTTTCGACCCGAAATTTGCTGAGAAAGTTCCGGATTTGGGTACGGATTACCAAGTTCCGAAATACTTCAACGAGGATCTTTTTAGTGTTTTGGGTGACGAGAGGCCGGATTATAGATGGATTATAATCGGGCCAACAGGGTCAGGTTCGTCATTTCACATCGATCCTAATTCGACCTCCGCTTGGAATGCGGTGATTAGGGGGTCCAAGAAATGGGTTTTGTTCCCTCCCGATATGGTGCCACCCGGCGTTTTTCCGAGCCCGGATGGTGCGGAGGTTGCTTGCCCTGTTTCTATAATCGAGTGGTTTATGAACTTTTATAACGCTACCAAAAGTTTGAAGAAAAGGCCCGTTGAATGTGTTTGTAAGGCAGGGGAAGTGATATTTGTGCCTAATGGATGGTGGCATTTGGTTATTAACCTAGAAGATTCTGTGGCCATTACACAAAATTTTGTCAGCAGGTTTAATTTCTCTCCTCTTACATGCTATTGTAATACATTACTGGTTTCTTGATAATGAATTAGCATACCTCGACTTAGTTTTGCTACCGAATTGAAGTTGTGAGTTATTGTTATTTATTTTTATTTTTTGTATTGCAGGAGGAATTTATTGAATGTTTTGGATTTTCTGAAGAGGCCTAATGCGAGCACACTCGTCTCGGGTACAAAAGATAGAGTGAATTTGCACGACAAATTTAAGAATGCAATTACGGAATCTTTACCCGGAACCTTGGATGAGTTGATAGTGAAAGCAGAGGAGAAAAAAAACGAGCAGAAGAAACTTACTTTCTGGGAGTCTGTAACAGATTCCAAAGTCGGTGCATTCAGGTTTTCGTTTTAGGTTTACGTTTCGTGCCAACAGAACAAAGAGTCATTTTTTTTAGCCAGTCTTCATTTCAGTTTGTTCAATTACTAGGATGTTATTTTGTAATATTATATTTATTTTGCTAGTGCAAAATTGTGATTGTACTATTTTGCACTTTATAGCAATTCAAATTTACCATGTTTAGACTTTAGATACAGAATGGTCCAGAAAAAAATGTTAATTTTTATTTATTTCCGAAAAATCCGATTTTCTTTTTTTTATTTTTCGAAATTTACACTTACATTATACATCTTACTATATCTTTTATATTTTAAATGACCAAAAAATTGAAATTTTCCGAATTCGATTTTGATTCCGAAGTTTATTCGACATTGGACAATTTTTTCATTCCAAAATCCGAAATTCTGATATCCAATTTTTGCGATTTTCTGGAACGGAATTGTAATTGGTTTTTCTCGTTCAATTTTCGGAAATCGATATTTCAAAAAAAAAAAATTGGAATTTCGGATTTCTACCCATGCATGGGTGGCACCATACCCATGCAGTTTGCATGAAATTTTCCGTTCCGAACCAATTGAATGAAGTGATCCATTTAACGTTGCTCACCGAGTTGACTCACCCACTCACTTAATTTGCATCCCACAAATTTCTCATTGCTTTTCATTTTCTCTATACCCTCGATCATCTTTCTCGTAGATCCTTTTCTTCATTCACATTTTTCACAGATTAAGAAAAAAAAAAAACTGTACATTTCTTTCATTTTTCTCGTTCAAATTTCTTATTCATTTACGCCACAATATTTATAAATTATAAGCATTGATTCATTCGTCTTCTCTTGTTCATTTCCCATTTTTGTTTGTTTTTCGGCAGCAAAGTTGCATTCATTTCTGGCACAGTATCTCCATAATTGCGATCCTTCCCAAATTCATATTCCTGTAATTAGGATAACCCAATCAATAAATGTTTAATCCCTCAAAAAGGTTGAATCTTTTTGGGGTTTCTAGGTCTGAATACATTCACAGGATCATACTTATTTAATTCACGCGCGCATGCATTTTCTAGGGTTCCCTGTGTATTGTTCTGGCGATTGGCGGATTAAATTAATTGGTGCACGCACATTTAAATGGTGAAATTGAAGAGGGCTTTAGGGATTTTGATAAGATCACACAGCGTTTGATGGGGAATAACTGCGTCGGCCCTAATTTGGGGAACAAAGGTTTCTTACAGTCCGTCACCGCCGCTGTCTGGAAAACCCGCCAACCCCAGACCCTACCCGCCCCAAATCAAGACCAAGATTCCACCAAAAACAAAGATACCTCGGACCCGAATTCCGACACTACTAACAATGTCTCTGCTTCTGATGGTGGTGGGGCCAATGTGCAGAGCACAGCCCCTGCACAAATCAAGATTCCCAATGACGAGTCCAAACCGAACAAATCCGAAACAAAACCGACAGACGACCCCAAACCGAACAAGCCCAACCACATCAAGAGAGTGTCGAGCGTAGGGTTACAAGTCGAATCCGTTCTGCAGAGGAAAACAGAGAATCTGAAAGACAAGTACAGTTTAGGGAAGAAGTTAGGACAAGGGCAATTCGGTACAACCTTTCTCTGCATGGAGAAGGCAACCAACAAAGACTTCGCGTGCAAAACGATCGGTAAGAGAAAGCTGACTACAGAGGAAGATGTTGAGGATGTTAGGAGAGAGATTCAGATAATGCACCACCTTGCGGGCCACCCCAATGTTATATCCATTGTCGGTGCTTACGAAGATGCTGTGGCGGTACACGTTGTGATGGAGCTTTGTGTGGGCGGTGAGCTTTTCGATAGGATTATACAGAGAGGGCACTATACCGAGAGAAAGGCTGCTGAGCTGGCGAGGCTGATTGTAGGTGTTGTAGAGGCGTGTCACTCTTTGGGTGTTATGCATAGAGATTTGAAACCCGAGAACTTTCTTTTTGTTAATGAGGAAGAGGAGTCTCCTCTTAAGACCATCGATTTCGGCCTCTCTGTTTTCTTCAAACCAGGTAGTTACTATATAAATCGATTATCAGTTCTTTTTTTTAGGTAGAACAATTTATTTTAGCTAATTTTATTTTCGTTTTTCTTCTCAGGCGAGACGTTTTGTGATGTTGTGGGGAGCCCTTATTACGTGGCGCCGGAGGTATTGAGAAAGCATTACGGACCGGAATGCGATGTGTGGAGTGCGGGGGTTATTATTTATATTTTGCTTAGTGGGGTCCCTCCATTTTGGGATGGTGAGAAATATTTCTTATTTATTAAAAAAAAAAGTTAATCTTGAATATGCTAATGTGGATTCTTGATCAGAGACGGAACAGGGGATATTCGAGCAGGTTTTGAAAGGGGAGCTCGATTTTGTATCGGAACCATGGCCTAGTATATCCGAAAGTGCTAAGGATCTTGTCAGAAAAATGCTCGTTCGAGATCCCAAAAAACGGCTCACAGCTCATCAAGTTCTTTGTGAGTATATATACCTTTTGCATGAATATGATACATATATATATAACTTTGTGAGTTTATATATATACATATGTGATTGTATGTATATATGTAGGCCATCCATGGGTACAAGTTGGCGGTGTAGCGCCAGATAAGCCACTTGATTCGGCTGTGCTAACTCGTTTGACGCAATTTTCTGCTATGAACAGACTTAAGAAGATAGCCATCAGAGTAAGTATATATACAACAATATTTTTATACATGTTATATATGGAATTTTTCTTGATTTTTTTACTGTTATTATTTCGTATAGGTGATCGCCGAGAATCTTTCGGAGGAAGAAATTGCGGGATTAAAGGAAATGTTTAAAATGATAGATGTGGACGATAGTGGACACATCACACTCGAAGAACTCAAAAGCGGTTTAGAAAGAGTTGGTGCCGATCTCAAACATTCCGAAATAGTTGGTCTTATGCAAGCTGTGAGGCTTCTCTTCCCTAATTAATTATTTTTTATCCAAATTATTGATTAATATAATAATAACTAAACGGGGCGGGGGTGATAATGAATTAATGATTAATGGCAGGCTGACGTGGACAATAGCGGGACCATAGATTACGGAGAATTTCTAGCGGCGATGCTTCATTTAAATAAAGTTCACAGAGAGGATCATATGTATGCGGCGTTTTCGTATTTCGATAAAGATGGAAGTGGTTACATTACAAAGGATGAACTTCAACAGGCTTGTGAACAGTTCGGATTAGAAGACGTTCATCTTGAAGAGATTATTCGAGAAGTTGATCAGGATAATGTACCTATATTCTTCTTCTTTTTTTTAATTATTATTAATAAATATGTTAATATTAACCGTGTTTTTTCGTAAATTTAGGATGGGCGGATTGATTACAGCGAATTTGTGGCAATGATGGAAGACACTGGTTTTGGTAGGAAAGGTTTGAGAACAGTGTAGATCAATTTTGGGGTTCGAATTCAACGGTGCTGATTTTAACTCCGTTAAATCCTTTTCAAGAATCGGGTTCGCACTTGTTTACGTCCCTCTTAGTTTGTCCATTTTGTATCTTTTGTTCATCGATAGGTTGTTTCTTTTTCTTTTCTGGAAAATTATTATATATTAATTCGATTTATTCTTTATTTACCTGCATGTTCCGGTTAATTGTTAGTATAATCGTAGCATAGAAGGAAGTTTATATACATCGATATTAATAAAAGACAAAAAGTTATAAATGAGGGTCTATTTCACCTTTTATTACAACAAGTGTGTGGACATTGTTCATGTAACGCCTATTTTTTTGTCAGAATTTTGCATCTATCTGTATTCACTACCAGACATTTTCTTGCTTTTTCAATTTTTTATTTTTATTTTTGCTTCATTATTATAATTACATAGCTGCTTTATAAATAAAAATAAAAAGGGAAAAATATATAATTTTCGCTATCAGTTTTGGTGCAATAAATGTATCTTTTTTTCTCGCAAGCTGTTAACTTGATAATGAAATTAAAACAAATAATAATAAATAAATAAAATAAATGCTGTTGATGTTTGTAAGTACAATTAGTACAGAAAAATAAGTACGTCATGGAATATGTATTGACTATTCGGACATAAATATATAGGTTATAAATTCGATTTAAATTTTGTAGATGTATCCACTAAACAATACTACTGCCTAGTATTTATTTATTATGATTACATTATTATAGTGGCAATAATAAAAGTAAAAAGTGAAATGGGAAATTAATTAATGAAGCAAAATGTCAATATCAAAGGATTGGTGGGGCAAAGAATGTAAAAGGGGATTGATTTTTCTTTTTTTTTTTAATTATTATTATTATTTTAAAGTATTTTGGGGTGATAATAATGTTGTAATCATCAGGGAATCGTGAATATGGATTAGATGTGGAGGTTGTAATAATTAAAAAGAGAGATGGTAATTTAATTAGTTTGGTAACACGTGTGCGGACAAATGTGGTGGCTCTGTGCAAGTTGTTTACAGCCCAAAGCTCAGCCGCTTCCCCACCACCGTCCCCACCACCGTCACTGTCACGTGCTTTGGCCGGCACCGCCACTTTTGCATCTCCCCCCACTTTCATTTATAACTTCTCCCTTTTCTTAATAATATCCATAAATCTGTGTTATATAGGATGAATTCAAAAACCCTAGAAAATTAAAAAGAAAATAAATTTATTTGAATTCATAAACCCTAGAAAATAACTTAAATTGAGATAAAAGAAAAAATAAAATGAAAATAAATATATAATCAAATGAATCAATCTAAATGAAATTACATAAACCCGGAAGTTTGTTTCGTACCGTTTCTTCGTTTGATCAACGTGAAGCTCGTATGCAGTAATCCTCTGCATTTTAGTTAACTCTCCAACTCGTTTCTCGAGCTATGATCTATCTCGAGTGATCCCGCATCGACCACCAAACAAATTAACTATAAATCTCACTCAAATCATTCCATTCCAATGCAATCTTATATAAAACAACTTTTTTTTTTTAATTTCCTTGTTTCAATATAATATTCACGATAGATGGTACACAACGTTTACTTTGAATGAAGCAGCATCAATTTTCCGATGACGACGATTCTGATGAAATCATGACGAAACAAAATAAAAATAAAAATAATACGATGGATCGGATAATCGTCTTGATCGACATATACTGCATTTTGTTTTTAGCAAATTGCAGGACAAACAAAAATGACAGTACGTAGCACAAAAATACATGGACAAATTCAACATCCAAAAGGGAAAAAAAGGGTAAGTATAGTGCACAATTTAGAAACATCCAAAAAATGTTGCCCTAACAAAGAGGTAACCGTAAGATGAACAAACGGCCTAAAATTAATCGAATGCACACTGTCACAATCCCACCATAATATATTGTCTTAAGCCGGCATAGAAACACCTAATAATGTTAAGAAACATTAATTTTCAAAAGTTTGATTAGTGATAAGGCTGAACATGGGTCAGGTCGGACAATTATCGAGTAAATAATGAGTCGGTTGGTGTTGTTATCGGTCATTTATGTATTCGAATTTTTTATTTATCAATAATAAGATTTTTTTAAATAGTTTTCAAAAGATATTTAAAATTTTGGAAAACTTATGTTGCAAAAATCTGAACTTTGAAACTAAGAGTCTTCTTTTTATTAAACTTCTACAATAAGTAAATAAATAATGAAGAATATGAAATCATAATTATAAAATAGAAATAGTACGTCGAGGTCTATAAATTTGTGTTCGAGTTTGGAGATTAACTTCTTTTATATATTATTTTAACTTTAAGAAAATAATAATTACAATAAAATATTTATAATAAATTATTAGTATAAAAACAAGTTGGTGGGCGATATTACCTGACCAACCAACTTTATTTGAGTAAACTGAAAATCATTGACTGACCCATCTATATAAGAGTCGGTTAGAATTGTACCGCCCGAAAAAAAAATTTATCAGCAAAAAGAAAAACGTGTCGAAAGTGAATCAATTGGCTGATAAAGCCGACTCATACCATACTTGTCGAAAATCCAGGAAAAATGGAACGAGGAAATGTTCTAATAACAGGTGTACGTCATGCAAAGATGGTTGGACTTAATTAATGAGGATGAAAACTCATGTCACAATAAATTTGGTCTACACTTGACCCTACACTAAACATGGTATCAAGAAGTTGACAAGATTTATTAATCATAGCCTCATAGGCTTTGTTCTTGGTCAAATTTTATTATTATTTAATACGTGGTATATATGATTTAATATAGAATCTCTAATATTAATATAGTACTAACACTTGTAATTATTATGATTCTTTAAATAATGCCCACTTAATTACTCAACCCCACTTAGACCGACGTGTGTGAGAAGCCATCACTTGGTTTTTTTTGTCATCATATCTCATTAACATTGATATGATTATATGAAGTATATTTAAAGAATTCTGTGGCGTATTGTTAATATTAAAAAAGTTTTGGGGTTGTTATGTAGTTAAAGTATTTTTGTTTTGGTCCATTGGGTCCTTATAAAAGGAAAGTCTGCTAATTTATTGTCATAACTCATAACATCTCCTACTCTTCAACAACTTCCAAATAAGTGGTAAGTGGCACTGTTTTCTCTTCTTCTTCAAAATAATTAATTATTTGTAGCTAGGGATTAAAATATAATATATTTTTTTAATTTATAGAATACATAATTTAATTTAAAGTAATTAATTAATGTGATGTTTCGTTAACTCAATACGACAGCGTACGTAGAAGGGAAATGATGGAGAAGGCAAACTCCACAAGCGGTCTCATACGAACAAAATCCGACCAACTCGTGGAGACAATTGCGGCGGCGCTCGGCGCGATGAGGTCCTCGATTTCACCCGGCGAGGCGGCGGCGTCGGACGGCGGCGGAAGCATGGAGAGCAGCGGCGGCCAATTGTCGAGGAAGTCCAGCAGGCGGCTGACGGCGGCGTCGCCGGGGCGGAGCGGCGGCGGGAAGAACACTCACATTAGGAAGGCGAGGAGTGCACAGTTGAAATTCGACGTGGACGATTTGAACAGCGGCGCCGCCTTGAGCAGAGCTTCCAGTGCCAGCCTAGGGTTCTCGTTCTCGTTCACCGGCTTCACTGTGCCGCCGGACGAGATTTCTGATTCCAAACCGTTTAGTGATGATGATGAAATCCGTAAGTTCTCTCGTTTAATAAAATAATGTTTTATTTATTTAAATGATGTACTAATGTCTAATTTAGGTAATTAATGGTACATTTGATTGAAGAAATAATGCATGTATATATATATTCTATATTTCTATACTTGTGGCTTGCAATAATTTGAGAAACGGTGTCCCCAAAAAGTTGGTACTCCTGTGATTTAATTCATAGTATGTATCTCAATAATCAATATAAAATATTTTGTTTTCCCTCTTTCAGAGGTAAGTTATCACAGCCAATCAACAAAATATATTAAAAATTTAAAATTAAATTCGGAAGGGGTCTCAAAGATAATATTTTTTTTATTCTGTTTTGCATGTAAATAAGTTTAGTTGATGATAAAATTTATGTTGATAATTCCATACGTAAAGGGAATATTCTTTATAAAGTAAATTATTAAATTTCACATAAATAATAATTTAATAGACCAATTTTTTTATGTTAGTAAGAACTTGTGGAAATTATGGTTTTTAAAAAAAATCATATTCGAATTTAATTATAACAAAATTATATTTGAATCCAAATTTGCCACTTATCACTGTCACAGTCCCACAACTGTCAGAGCCACTTGTTGTAATGTGACCTGCATAATTGTAAGACTGACATAAGTTTGGTAACAAGTGGGCCCCATTTCGCGAGCCCATTGGGATAATCAAACTGATTTAATTAAATTAGTTTTGTAAATAGTTAATCAAACTGAGTTTAATGCTAAAATAATACAAATTATGAAAATAATTATGATTAAATTGTTGAAGCAGATGAAGATCTTGAAGCAGGCAGGCAAAAAAAGAAACTCCAAACTGAACCTACCTTGCCAATCTACCTCAAGGTAAATTATACATATTTATAATATATATTAGTAGACAACAATTATGTTAGTATTTATCTTAAAATAGAAACTGCAAAACCCGAAATCGAACGTAAATAATTAGTCATAAAATATAAAATCGATCTGATATCGTATGATGATCTATTTGGACAGGGGAAAGGGCCGAGGTTTTTTGTACAATGCTAGAGATGAATGCAACTCATTTTCAAATTATGTCCAGGTTCAGTCTTGTACAGAATTTCATTTTACATGGCATTTTTGTACAAGACTTTCCTTTCAACCAACCCTAAAAACGCAAACTAAATTAATCGTATATAGGAAAAGTAATTTAAGTAATTGAATTTAGTCAGGTCCAACGTAAATTAGCTCAACTAGTTCATGTATGGAAGTGCAGTCCTCGATTTAATTCGCGAATCTTTTTTCATACAGTGAAGAATTTCGTGACGAATACAACCTTATTTCATTAAAACATAATTTATTATTTGCAGTTCAGTGATGTAACATACAAGGTAGTTCTGAAAGGCATAACATCTACGGTCGAGAAAGAAATCTTAAACGGAATCAATGGCTCAGTTGATCCAGGAGAAGTTCTAGCACTGATGGGACCTTCCGGAAGCGGAAAAACCACACTGCTGAGTCTACTCGGTGGGCGAGTCAACCAACCAGGTCACGGTGGCTCGGTAACTTACAATGACAAGCCATTTTCAAAGTCCCTCAAAAGCAGGTAAACCCTTTCGATCTACTTCAATGGCTATTTGTTTAAAGAGTTTTTGTAATAAAGATTTTATCTAATGGAAGTTTCTTGAATATTCTTTCAGGATAGGATTTGTGACACAAGACGATGTTCTATTTCCTCATCTTACGGTCAAAGAGACGTTGACCTACGCAGCTCGTTTGAGACTTCCGAGGAGATTAACGAAAGATGAAAAGTATCAACGAGCAGCGGACGTTATATACGAGCTGGGATTAGAGAAGTAAATTAACTACTCTCTCATTTTATTTTCTTCATTTAGACATTTCAACAAGCAGTTAGTGTGCACATCTTGATTTAGAGAAGTTATTAACTTAGACATTTCAACAAGCACTTAGTGTTCGCAGCTTGTGTATGCTGATAATTGAGCAAATGTTGTTTCTTACCAGCTGTCAAGACACCATGATAGGTGGCTCCTTCGTTCGTGGAGTTTCTGGTGGAGAGAGAAAGCGGGTTTGCATCGGAAACGAGATACTTATCAATCCGTCACTCTTGTTCCTCGATGAACCAACCTCTGGCCTGGATTCCACCACTGCTTTGAGGATTGTAGACACATTACACGACATAGCCGAGGTATATATACAGATACACACACACGCGCACATTCGATTTTAGCCCATGGTTGTCTGATGATTATTACATACAATATCGTAACAGGCTGGTAAAACAGTGATTACGACAATCCACCAGCCATCGAGCAGACTGTTCCTCAAATTCGACAAGCTGATTCTCCTCGGAAAAGGGAGCTTGCTGTATTTCGGAAAAGCATCAGAAGCGATGGTGTACTTCTCATCAATCGGGTGTTCGCCTTTTATAGCAATGAACCCCGCGGAATTCATGCTCGATCTAGCAAATGGAAATGTGACAGACATCTCAGTCCCGTCAGAATTGGAGGACAGAGTTCTAATGGGGAACTCCACAGCGGAACCAAAGAGCGGGAAACCAGCTCCAGCAGTCGTACACGAGGTAAGAAACTAAATAATCTTAAACATGGTTTTCGAAAGTCATATCTTATAATACTGTCCTAATTTAAAAAATAAAAAAAACAGTATCTTGTGGAGGCTTACGAGACACGTGTAGCTGAAAACGAGAAGAAAAGGCTTCAAATTCCGATAGCCGTAGATGATGAAATGAAGTCCCAAGTCTGTTCGGCAAAAAGAGAATGGGGAGCAAGCTGGTTCGAGCAATACTCGATATTATTTTGGAGAGGACTAAAAGAACGGAGGCACGATTATTTCAGCTGGTTGAGGGTTACTCAAGTTCTTGCCACCGCCACCATTTTAGGTCTTCTGTGGTGGCAATCCGGCAGTAACAACCCTAATGAACTGCAAGATCAGGTAAATTTTCTCCCTTCATTTAGACATTTCAACAAGCAGTTAGTGTGCGGACTCGTTTCTCAACCGAATAACACAGTTACAGACTTAAGAGAGGTGTGAATGGTAACTCGGTAATTTATTACTATTTGCAGGCGGGGTTGCTTTTCTTCATCGCCGTTTTCTGGGGATTTTTTCCGGTGTTCACTGCCATTTTTACGTTTCCACAAGAAAGAGCTATGCTGAGCAAGGAAAGAGCTGCTGACATGTACAGATTGAGTGCGTATTTCGTGGCAAGAACCACGAGCGATCTCCCACTTGACCTAATATTGCCCGTGCTCTTTCTTGTGGTGGTGTATTTCATGGCGGGATTAAGAATGAACGTCGGCTCGTTTTTCCTCACCGTACTGACTGTTTTTCTCTGTATTATAGCAGCTCAGGTATTTTTCCCAATTCTCCCATCTTACGACAACATTTGTAGTAATTTACGATAACGCCCACCTATAACCGAAGATTCATCAAATGTGTTTCAGGGATTAGGGTTAGCTATTGGTGCTACACTGATGGATTTGAAGAAGGCGACAACTCTCGCCTCTGTTACAGTCATGACCTTCATGTTAGCCGGTGGATTCTTCGTCAAGGTAATAATAACATTAAAAAAAACGGAAAAAACGGGCCTTGAATATAAATGCAATAACCGAGGATTTTTTTGTGGTTTTTTGCAGGATGTACCGGTGTTTATATCATGGCTTCGTTATCTCTCGTTTAACTATCACACATACAAGCTTCTTCTAAAAGTGCAGTACGAACACATTAGCCACTCGATCAATGGGGTCAAAATAGACGACGGTTATACGGAAGTTGGAGTATTGGCTGCCATGGTTGTCGGCTACAGACTATTGGCTTACCTGTCTTTGAGAAGGATGAAGCTCCAGCCTGGAGCTTAGATGCTCCGGAATATTCCATAATTCGATCCTTTTAGAAGCTACCAACTCATATGACTCTGTAAAAAAACTCGTACAGTGTGCTAAGAGAACATGTTTCTTCACTTGAAAATGATAATTATATCTTGTCGTAAAAGGATTGTTGTGCAGAAAGTTTGACTACAAAGTGTTTCTTTCGTCGGATTGCAAAAATATGTCGATTTTTTTTTCATCAATTTACATTATATGTAGTCACTTTTGTTGAAATATACGTTTGAGATGAGACAACAAACAATAGTATAATTGCTATAAAATAAACTCGAAATTGTTGTTTTAATTTAAGTACCTCGATCGATCTCGTTTCTTTCACCACTTTATGCTAAAGTCCTAAACCAACCGAGTAGCCCAAGTAGACCGGTATCAAGAACTTTGTTTTTCTTCTCATATCCTGCAGAAAGTGAAAGATTAACAATTTGAGACGATCTTATTTAAATATTTTATAATGAAAAATAACAATTTGAAAACGACTTTTTTTACCTAAATCAGCTGCCACCCGATGTGCACACATGACTCCCGAGAAAGCTACAGCTATGACACCTTGCCCCGGAAAGCAACTATCTCCCACACAGTACAGACCATTTATAGCCTGTAATTCCAATTAAAAATATGGAAATTAGATAATTTACTGATTTTGAGTAGCAAAAATAATTTTAAAAAAAAATAATATGCAAATTAATTTACAGTTGTGTTGAATGGCATTGCTAATAATCCTTTTGGAATTCCACGAGGCATTGGACCGTAGGTACCACTATCACGGGCCAAGTATCGCCTGTGCGTTTTTGGTGTCCCCACCTGCCATATTTCGAAGCAAAAATGGACAGATATATGGGCAATTATTTTTCTAAAAATTAAAATTTCGGAAAATTAAAAAAAAAAAAAAAATTACATACCTCCTTAAAAACTATAGACGACGCTAGCCCTGGGAATAATTTCTTCTCGAGCCTGTCAATTATCTTTGCCGCCACAACTTCTTTCTTTGCCTCGTAATCTTTGCGTGACAGTCCCTACACCAAAAAATTAATTAAAAAAACACAAAAAATTAACATCAACAAATATATATATATATATATATATATATATATATATATATATATATATATATATATATATATATATATATATATGTACCTCCCAATCCTCGATAGAAGAAACTGTGAAAATGTGAAGAATGTGGTTTCCTTCAGGAGCTAACGAACTATCAAGAACCGTTGGAATGCTCAAAAATATACTACCATAAGGGTCTTCTAGACTTTTCCAGTCATCCTAAGAACAAAACAAGAACCGTTTAAAAATAAATAATTAATTAAATAATATGTAGCAAATCGGATCGTTCTTCGATGAATGATATATATACCTCTAGGACAAAATGATGGCAATCTGTGTCTGGTGGCAAAACATCAGCTTTAACCGCCATGTGAATAGAAAGAAAAGAAGGTGCTTTAACATATGCCTTTTGGAATCTTTTTTCTTCCTCCGGCATATCTTCCTTTTTCAAGAGCTTCCCTATAATTATATTTTTCCGCAATTTTTTTTCAAATCCTACTACGAGAATGCAACACGAAAATATATCGAGCTTTTTTTTTAAAACTAACCAAAGGTATCCCATCTTGTGGCATTTGAAATTACGGTTTTTGCGTAAAATTTCCTCCCGTCGGATAGCTTCACCCCCACCTATAAAACGTGACAAGTTATATCAATCATTTAATTGTTAATGATTATGTAAATTGGAGGAGATAACTTGCAAGTTAATTAAACTAACCGCTTTCTCGTTTTCTATGATAATGCTGGTTGCATTTGCCTTGTAAAGTATATTGCTCCCCTTATTAACTAATCCCTTAGCTAACGACTTTGCAATTTCTCCAACACCGCCAACTGGATAGTTGATTCCACCAAAATGTCTATCACACAAAACCTACATATATTATAAATAAATAAAAATCAGAACACGGGATAAGAATACAAAAAAAAATGGATCAAGAATTAGTAGTAAACTATATTACCATGCTTGCATTGATCATAGGTGTCTGCATCGCATTAACAGTGCTCACTATGAAACACTGACAAATAAAAAAAAGACAGGAATAACATTAAATAATTGTGGTAAAAAAGACGAGTGTGTGTTTAGTTCGTAAACTTTGAGAAGAAACACACCTCAGCATCGATAAAGGACAACAACTCGGGATCCTTAATATACTTCCGAGCTATGTTACCAGCATTCTGGGGCAGATAGTAAGCTGAGATAAACACCAAAATAGTAATGTAATATATTACTATATTTTATAATCCCACAAAAATATCGGCAATTTATATTTTGTAGGCACAAAAAAACCCTATTACCAAGAGTCAAGCATTCAATTGGCTTCTTGAAAAACTGTCCGAATAGGTAAATCGGCTCCTCGAGAGATTTCAATTCTAACGAGTTCAGTGCATTGAAGATCTAATCATACATCAAAAAAGATAACTGTGAGGTTAATTCAGACAAGGTCCCAAAACTTGGAGCAAGAAGCAATCACCTTTTAATCAAAACAAACCTTCCAACAGACACCGTAAAATCCGAGAATGCCTTCTCTCTCATGGGGAAATTTGCTGACAAGTTCCGAAACGAACTCGTTATATTCTTTATGCACCAGGACTGATAGTCCATTAGGTAAATGAAAATGAACAGTGGTCGGGTCGGGTATAACCGGCAGCCGAAACCCGACTGCTGCTAATGATTGCGTGATCAAATTCAAATTCCCCTGTAAAAGAAAATGATGTCCGTTCTCACACGAGTATTCAAATCCAAATTCTTCCATCCGAATACAACCTCGTTTTTCTCCAACAAATCAGACAAGACTTAGAAATTATGGAATCACAAGAACAATGTAAAAAAGTTCAAAGATTCAATCTTTCTACAGAATGATGCAAAACCCGTCAGCCAAACCTAATCGAAAGCCTAAAAATCGACGAATCGAGAAAAACGGGAGTATCGAAAGCGGCTAAAGAACTAACCTTGTCACTGAAACCAAACATGACTGATGATCCCACATCGAATTTGAATCCATCCCTCTCATAAAAACCAGAGCTTCCTCCAGGAATCACATACTTCTCAAGAACCAAAACTTTTGCTCCTTTAACTGCCAGCTGTGTGGCCGCCACTAACCCTCCAATCCCAGAACCTATAACAATGGCGTCGTAAAAGCTGCTGCTGCCATCACCTGATGTAGAGCTGCTCCCCTCAGTCTCAACTGCTCCGGCAAAATCGACGGTCGATTTTCGACGAATACGATTGGGTCTCTTCATATGGTGGGCCCTGTTGATCCCGAATTCGAAACCATGGTTTCCGGATTTCAATTGGTCGGAACAGAGGATTCTGTTGCACCCGTTTCTTGGGTTTCGATTGCTCGAAGGTTTAGACTTTGGGTTGGTGATGACTGAATGAGGGGTGGGAATCCCAAAATTCAAGATGTTCATTTTGCGATGTTGAAGCAATTCTTGATTTGGCTGAGAAATTCAAGAATTGGGAATTTCCCGTTTCTGATAAAGAAGGTAGATTTTTTGGGGAAGAAGTATTAAAGAGTAGTAATTAAAAATTAGCAATAGTTGGAGGGTGTTGGAATATTGCTGGCGTTGGATTATTTGGAGCCGGGAAGTTGAAGGAGAGTGAATCAGCATCATTAAGGTTAATTATTCCTGTCTGAAATGAGCCAAAACCTAACTCTCATGTGGGAATTTTAAATGCGGTTCCTGCATTTCTGGCCTAAAGTTTTATACACCAGAATAATTGTGACCAGATTTTTTAGGCTTGTCTCCTTTTGCTTGCCATCTCTCATCAGGCAACCAAAAGTTCGAGTCTTTTGGTAATAAATTATGGGTTTATTCCATAATATATTTGGTTTTTATTTTACTTTTTCAAAGATCAAATTTTTATTTATCCATCTTTTTATCAAATACAAAAAAAAATCATTTTTTTATGGTTGTTTTAATTCCAATTATTTATTTCAATTTGTACACTGATAATAATACTCGATAAATAATATTATGATTTTTAATAATAATAATAATAATAATAATAATAATAATAATAATAATAATAATAATAATAATAATAATAATAATAATAATAATAATAATAATAATAATAATAATAATAATAATAATAATAATAATAATAATAATAATAATAATAATAATAATAATAATAATAATAATAATAATAATAATAATAATAATAATAATAATAATAATAATAATGAAGTTATAAACGACGTCGTTGAGCAGTGACACAGAATTATGATCAACAGTAAGCACTTGAAAAGAAGCGCCATGGAAATTAGATCCAATTTTTCAATTCCTATTTCTGAGGTACCATCGCCCCTACTCTCTTTCTCTCTCCGCTTATATGTCTGTATTTATATAATTATATATGTTTGAAACATAACCATTTGCATGCGTGATCGAATCTTTGGATCTAGGGTTCATGATTTAATGCCCTTTTTTTGTGATTAAAGTGGAATTGCGTTTGTGGGTTTGCTCTACGAATCGAGAATTTCACGTGCTGCAGACAATTAGTGATGTTAATTGTTTGTGCAATTTTGTTTTAGATTGCTTAATTAGTAAGGTGCAGTGTGTTAAAAATCAAATCTTGATCCTCCCAAAAAACAGATATATATTTCCTGTTGAAGTAAGTTTCTGTTTGTGTGACCACTGACCACTGTTTCATTAAGCTCAAAGGTAATAGTTATTTTTATTTGATGTGCCTAATTTTGAATTCTAATTAATTAGTTGCCATTCATGATCTTTGTTAATGTTATTTTTTCAATTATGTCAGAGGATGTTAGTGTTGCAGAAGGTCTCACTGGTTGTTTTAATTCCAATTATTTATTTCAATTTGTTAAAAAAAATTAGTTCCAGTTTTGATATAAAATCCAATAGCAGTTTTTTCATGGAAAAACTTTTGGATGTTATATCAAAATACATATACACTTTTCCCCCCCAAAAGAAAATTCATACATATGTTATAAACTTTGATTTAATTTCGTATATAGTGTATGTATGGTTAGTATTTAATACTCCTGGCGAGTAACTCGTTGCCGATTTTCTTAGCCCATGCGTCGAAATTGCGGAACTCAACCAAGCAATCGTCCACCTTCTCCGACTCTATAATGCAGTGATCGCACGTGTCGATGTCGGTGATGTAAGCGACCAGACGAACGTTGAGCATGTAAAAGTCTTCCTTCTGCAAGCTCTCGAGACCCTTCTTGAGGTCGTCGAGGGCATCGGTGTAGATGTGGGGGCAAACGGCCACACACTGTGGCTGGCACTGCTTCTTGGCGGCGGGGCCCTTCAGCATCTCCGGGACCACCGTGGATAGGAAGAGCTCCACCTGATTGGCGGTGGCGGTAATGTGGGTCCGTAGGAAGTGTATGTCGTGGGCCCGATCGTCCAACTGGAAGGAAGGGCTCTCCGGGGGTTTGGCAATGGTGTCGTAGGTGGCGGTGGCGGCGGAAAGGGCGGAGGAGAGAGAGAGGAGTAAGATGGCGATACGGGTGGTGGTGGTGGCGAAGAAAGCCATTGTTTTCTTCTTTCGTACGAAACGAGAAGAAATGGGAATGGTTTTTCTTCGATTTTTTGGGGGGGTGGAATATGAGGATTCAATTTTGTATGGGGTGGATTGAGGGGGTTTATATTGTGGCATGTCTTTGTTGAAGGATGATTTCAACCTCATATTTGTTGAGGTGTTTATGCATGCTAAGTAATGGCATTGCATGATTTAAGGGGCAATTGTGAAAATAAAATTGATAGATTAAAAAAATTTAGTTTTGGTTTTTTTGGTATTGGTTTTGGAATAAATTGATTATTATATCAATAAATTAAAAAATATATATATATTATACGTACATGTATATGGTACTAGAAGAAGAAAGAAGTGTGGAGAAAAAACAAGTTTTTGGTCTCATTTACTCCAGACACGACACGTGTCCAGAATGGTTCATGTCCCACTTTTTCAAAATTTTCAAGGGGAAAGAAAAACAATTAAAATTAAAAAATAATAATAATAATAATAAAAAGGCATCTTATCCAATTCGTAGTTGGTTCAAAATTCAAACTTTATTATCTATATATTAATAATATCCATTTGCCTCTCTTTTGAAGTAAACAAATCTTGGATCTGATCAGCAAACCAAACAACTCTTTCGATAGTTCATATATATTTTTCAGAAAGAAATAAATGGGACTCAGATTGGTGTACGGATTGGCGTTTCTCTCTTTCTCCACCGCCTGCTTCCTCTGTCTCCACCTCATTCTCCAGCCTGTCTTTTACTTCACCTCCTGAACCACCGCCGCCGTCGTTGGAAGCCCTAATCAGCTCATGTTTGTAATTACGGGTTCGTGCTCTGAATTTGGGTTGTTTCTTTTCTTCCTTTTCCTTTTTGGGTGTGCGCGTGTGTAATTCCTTGTTATTACAGACCGTTGGATTAAATACTCTGTTGTAATTCAAATGATCTGAACTTCACTTTTTTATTTATTTTATTACTTTTCAATTCATGATTTATGATTAATGCAATCCCACTGCACTATTGCATCGTTATTATTGTGAACCCAAGACCACACCAAGTTCAAAATTTTAATATTCTGCTAAAAATCAAGCTTAATTATTAATATTCATTTAGTAATTATCCACTCTTGCAATTCCCCCTAATGTGCTGATCTGTTCATTTTTTGTGGGAGTATTAATTAATTTTGTCTACTGTACCACAACAACCTTAATTAACACATAGTAATTAACGTTAACTAATCATAGATGGAGCACACAAATTGTTTAGTTGTTGAGAAAGGTGGCCTTTCCCACTACAACAAAAGTGATATTTAATAGCGTAGTTTTATAGCGTGTTTGCAAATTCTGCTATTATTAGTTTTTGTCATATTAAATAACTAATTAATGAAAAAGTATAAACGCTATTAATATGGACAATTCCATTATCGAGGGTTTTTTAAGTCAAATTCACGATCAAAAAGTGTAAAATCAGTCTCTCTCTATCGCCTCTATCGGCCGAATATCTTTTAGCCGCTTCGATCTCATCAAATACTCTGTCGCCTCCATCGTTCACACTAAAATGTCGCTCGCCTCCGTCATTGAGGAAAGTCTCGCCCCTGTCGTGTCCAGCCATATATTCACGAATTATTCTCTCCACCGTCGAAGCATAAAGCAAAACATCCAGCGAATCAACTGAAACACTCCGCTCTCTCTGGCTCGGCCAGCCGGCGCCACATTGCTGATTCTCTTTCCTTTCCATACGTAATCAGTATTTCTCACTCACCATTTATTTGATTTTGTGTAAAATTGTCTTCAATTTAGTTTTTTATTTATTTTCGGCCAAAAAAAAAACCCTTATTCTACTCAATTGATTTGTTCTTTAATCTGCATCTATCATTTTATGTATGTTTTGTTGCTGTTAGAAGAGAATAAGTTCTTTAATCTGCATCTATCATTTTATGTGTGTTTTGTTGCTGTTAGAACATAATAAGAAAATCTAGTGGTTGTTTTGTAGTTTAGGAGACATGGATCTCTTTTCAATTTTGATTGGTTCAATATGATTATGACTTTGTAAAGATTGTTCTCTCTGCTGTATTCCTTGATAGTAATTTAGTTTGCTCCATAGGTATTACTTGATACTGGAAAAATGTATGTTCTCCCCCAGCTATTTTGTGCAGCATATATATATAATGTTTTCTATTTTGAATTTTCTTGGGTGATTCAATAAATTGTCTGTATTTATCTATTTGTATGACTGTATTTGTGTTATATTCATATAAATTTAAGCATTTCGGTTGATGGCCTTTTTACTATAGAAATAGTTAATTCCTTATTATAACAGAAATAACTACATTTAGCCTGATATGATGGAGGAAAAAAGTGATTATTGTGTGTCTGATGTGTGCTTTTCATCCTTTGCATTGTGGATTCAAACATAAGAGGAATGTTATATTTTGCTTTCTTGTGAAATATTTTTTAAATGTTTGGATTTCATGTTAAATATGTATATAACATGTCCGTTCAATTATCTTGCTAGTTCAGAATTATTTAGTGGACAAGTGGATTTGAACGTCTCTCTGTAATACAATTCTCGGGCGCCTCTTTGTGATTCAATTTTTAAAAGGACGGGCAAAAAGGTAGATGATTATTTGTATTCCCCTACTTAAATACTGTTCTGTCATATTAAGATATTGACACTGTAATTCCATCACTTGTCCTTATATATTTAAATTTTACCAGGATGTTGGAGAGTCTTGAAGTAAGTATGTTGTTTTAGAATGATTTATGCTTCTTTTGATGATTTTCGTCCAAGGTTTTTTTTTTCCTTCACTAGAAGTCCATGAATATAGGTATACCACAGTTTCATCCAGTCATTTAATTCGATCCACTTACTAATGTACTCTTTTCTTCTCAGTTGTGATTCTATATTTATTTTCTGATGATTTTTTCTATCATTAGTTGTATAATTAGGTATTTTATGATAACTTATCAACAATTATTCAAACAATATTCACTAAGATTTATGGTTTTTACAGGGATATAAGCAAAGGAATTGGCAAAAATAAGAAAGTGGAAAACGAGATAGCAATGAAGTAAAAAACGTGATAACAAGGATGAGAAAGCGGACTTAACTCAATGAGCTATTTTCCAAACTTGATGAGTTGATTGGAAAACGAGATAGCAGACTTGATGAATTGCTTTTGCTTCAAGTACATTTTTTTTAAATAATTATTCAAGTCCAACTTTAGGATTCTTGTGACTTGATGAATTGTATTGAATTGGATAAATTTAATATGTATTTATTTTTTATCTGAAGGAAGATATTCTTTTATATATATATATATATATATATATATTAATTTGATTTTTGTACAAATGTTATTTTATATTTATTGTTATTATATAAAGATGCTTTATAGACGTAACAATGGCACATGAAAAGTGCTATAAAATAACCTAACATAGCATTTATAAAGCACAAATAAATAGAAAAACAATACAACTAAAACGCTATAGAAAATGATAATAGCATTTAAACAACGCTATAAAAAAGGATAATAGCATTTAAATAACGCTATCAAATAACGTTATTAGCACTTTAAACATGCTATAAAATGCAGCACTGTGATAACGTTCGTAAAGCGCTATAGAAACGTCTTGACCTATTATAGCTCCGGCAGACATAGCGTTTTCAAAAACGCTATAATAGGATAGTATAGCGTTTTTGAAACGCTATGGATGACCTTTTTTGGTGTAGTGTCCCTTCAAAGGTGGTCAAACAAATTGACCGGTTAGTGTTAATGGTTTATCTTATCCCATATTATATTAATTACATTTGCTTACAAATACACACACACATGTATGTTATTATGTATAAAAGTGATGCATTATTATTAACCACGTACATTTCACCGGTTGTAATTAGCACAAATTTTGATAGGATTAGGAATAATTTGATATATATCTATCTCTGCATATTAGAGGATGGAGAAGGATTAAATTAACGAAAAAGAAAAGATTGTATTTTCTGAGATAATCTAAATATATGAAAAAAACTGTCAACTCCTTGAACAACAATAAAGATTCATTATTCTTTTATTATTAATTTCCAACTACCAATTACAAGTCTTCTTCTTACATTTTCTCTCTCATTACATTACATTGGGTTTACATAGGAAGTTTCGTCAAATGAAACCACCTCCTTTTGTCCTCCTATTCAGAATCTTTAAATCCAGTATAAATGGTTTTTCTCGTAGGCCACCTCGTACCAAGATTCACATGAATTAATAGATTCTCTCTCTTTTTTTTATCGTATTATGTTGTTTTATTTTGATATATAGATAGATACAGAATATTGATATATATATATATAAAAAAAAATAATGGATAGTTCTATGGGGAGCAGTTTCATGGCAGTTTTTGCAGTTTCAGGCAGCGTGGTTCTCCTTGCCATGCAAGTTCATAAGCGCCTTCTTTCCAATTTCATGAAGAAGATGGAATTTGAATTTCGAAATTCATCAGGTTTTTTTTTTTTTTTTTTATTTAATTTCCTCCGATTAATTTTAATTTTATTTATTTGGCAACTGTGTGTGTTCTGCGTGAAATTCTTTTTTTTTTTTTTTTTTTATGCAGGGACCGTGAAATCTGATTCGCCGAAAAAGAAGGTGAGATTCGCCGATGATGCGACTAAGTCAACGGCTAATCAAAAGGTTTGGGGGAAGAAATACATGGGTAGGCCGGCCGGTTCGAACCGGAATGATGGTGAAAATTTGGAGGGCATGCCTCAGAATTGGCAAGTTATGTACAAAGGGATTTTACAATATAGGAATCTTAGGGGCGTCTAATTAATTATATTTAGATTTCAATGGTGGTGGTGCGGCGGCGGCGGCGGCGATGGTGGTGGCCGCCGCCTGCGATTCTTAACTACCATTTCTACTTTTTGTCGGGTTGTGATAGTTTTTGGATATATTTTGTTGTTGACTTTGGAGACGATTCAGTCAATTTTTGGTTGGTTTGTTTGTTTTGTGGCGCTTTGTTTTTCTTGTCAATTTTTTTTATTCTTTTTTAGCGGAATTTTTAATATTTGTTGTCAATATTTTTCATTTTTCATTGTTGAAATTAGAAATACAATTTCGTTTGTTAAATAGACCCATTTCCTTTATATAAGCCCAATAAATTAGCTGTTCAGGCAAGCCTGCTTAGTGGCAACCTTTTACATTTCACAATAGAAGCCCAATAACATATTACTTGTAAGAAGGGATTTGATCCAAATTTCATTCTAATTTGGAAAAGAAAAATATAAATATGTATATATTTCCTGGAAGTAAAAACTAAAACCAATTTACAACTTCGTTCCAAAAAATAACTAAAAATCAAAGAACGAAAATTTAAATTGCTTGTGATTGAAATAGATATATAACCTAGCCAGCTTTCACTATTTAAATAAATATATTCGATGTATTTAATTTCAACGATCAACCGCTAGGTAATGTTAAATTACGGGAAAAAAAAATCCTCTTATTTGGGTAAGTACAACCACCACTTCAACTATAAATCTTCTTACACATCCATCTTATTGTATCAAATTCAACATAATTTTTTAAATTTCGTGAAATATTTTTTTAATTTGTTCTCGTTTTGTATAAAAATGTATTTTTTGATGCATCCATCTTATGATCATCGTGTTTCAAAATATGGAGTTCGAATGGAATAAAACAGGTACAAACTGGAGAATATTTTACTAATTCGATGTCGTTGTAACAAGGATTTGTTCGTAATTTAATCTTACTCGAATGTAATTTATCCTTAAGAAGTTTATGGTGAATACAAATGAAGAGGTCTGAGTAATGAAGCAGTATGAAAAAGAATCTGAGGACAAGGTTTTATTTTGCACCCCTCTCTGTTTTTTCTTTTTTTCGGTTAGTACAAAGATTATAGTGTTTCCGTCACGAGCCGAATTTAACGTCAAATCAGATCGAAGAGATATATCACAAGAATCTAAACTCAGGTGTCTTTTCATGCCAGCTCACCCACGCCCACCACAGCGCGTGATAACTCACTCAAAATGGCTATTTACTCTACTCGACATGATTCTGTTTTCTTTCACACCTACGCCTAAACTCCAGACACGTGTCTCGCTCTCCTTCTTAATCAAACCACTAATTATTAATTAATACTATTTAAAAATAAAAATTCAAAAAATAAAATAATTATGGAAGAATCATTTGTGTCTTGGCTAGTATAAATTTAAACATTTGCATAAATATATATATATATATATATATATGCATTTGTTTGTATATTTTATAAAAATATCAGTTATTAAAGAGCTACAAGAAGTTCAATTATAATATTATTTTATTATCGGTCCAATCTTTCAAATTCAAAACAATTAATTTATATTAATTTGACCTAAAACGACACACATAGTGCTATTTGTTGTTTAATTAATTTTAAAAAGTAGTTGAAAATAAACCTATATTTTTATTTATTTCTTGTTAGATATTACATAATAAATAAATAATATTGATTTGTCTAATTGGACCAACTCAATAGGTCTATAATTTATTTATTTATTGGGCTATGAGCCTAAATATTGAAGAGCACTTGTACTGTGGTCTAGTCACATTCAAATAAGTTTTGGACTGGACAATCTTAACGAAGAATTAAACTTCAGCCTAATCAATGAGGTACAAATAAATGTTTTAACCCATTCCATAGAGGGACTTTCGATATTGAAACTATACAAATGCTCGTACTCTCTCTACGACTTTTGTTATCCACACACATAACTTGAGCGTTGAAGTAGTTTCCGTCGGATCAAACGTTTTTTTTTTTTTAATTAATTGTGAGACCGCTACGGTGGGACCATTCAATTAGTATATCTCTTCCAGTATAAATAGACGCACTCCGAATTTCTCGGGTCTGCATTTATTTAGTCAAATAAAATTGAATGAGGACCAATTAAATTGAATTTGACAGAGAAACACGGTTGGTTGCCGGAGAGTAAGACAGTCCGTTGTTTATCCTACTATTCCGGTGGACTCCTCAACTTATCCATTTCAACTTCCTAAAATTAGAAGAAAGAAAAAATCACCACTCTTTCTACGCACATTCGCCGTCTACATTCAGCCTCCACCTCCCCATTCCGCCGCACGCCGCCCTCTCTCAGCATGTCATGCTTTTCCACACCGCGTCTATAGCCCGGCTTCTTTCGCCGTTTTAAGGTAATTTTTCTTTTTTGTTTCTAATGTTTATCTTGCTGCGAATTTTATCACGTGTGATTAATTCCTTGTTTTGTAAAGGAAGAAGAAGCGAGGGAGATTACAAAAAAAAAGGAGGGGGAGAAATTGATCGGAGAAGCTAGGGTTTTGTTGATTGATTTAACAATGACGAGGCAAATCGTACTCCGTCCGGCGGGGTCGATGGCGGACCGGCGGCAGCCGCTGTTGGAGAACTCGGACTACTCGTCGCAGAGTAGCGTGAGGAAAGTGAGGCTGGCGGAGTTGGCGGGAGGGACGGCGGCGGAGTGCGCGGCGGTTTGCTGCTGCTGCCCCTGCGGCCTTGTCAACCTCCTCGTCCTGGCTGTGTACAAGCTTCCGGCGGGGCTATGCCGGAAGGCTCTGAGGAGGAAGCGCCGCCGCAGGCTCATGAAGATGGGGCTGCTGCCGCCGCGCAAGTGCAGCTGCGACGAGCAGGAGTTTCAAATCCACGCCGTCGCGCCTCCACTCGCCGTGCTGAGTGCTCTGGAATCTGGAACGGAAAACGAGGAGGTTATTGAGCTCGATAAGGAAATGATGGAGAAGTTCTACGGCGGCGGTTTCTGGAGGAGCTTTTCCCGACGGGATGAAATTTAAGGACAGTAAATCATTAATAATTACTGCGTCATTAGCAGTAAAAATTGTCTGGTTAAATTTACTGTATGTATTGTTTTCACTATATCTAATTGCTATTAATATTTTTTCTCTCGTCATGGTGTACAGAGGATGTTGGTTAATTTTTTTTTATTTAGAATAATATTTCGGAATTGATTTTAAAAGACTACTTTTGGACTTTTTTTAACAAGTTTGATATTATATCATTAATCTAAATTAATTTTGAATCCGACTTTAATATTTATATCATATATAATTATTTCCTATTGGTAAATACAAGATAGGGATTGGGAATTAATATTTATATATAAAAAAAAGAAAAAAATGACAGTCTTCTTCATGGTAATAATTACCATGTGACACTAGGATTCACCATATGATACTCCACTATATGGTAATTTGGTAATTATTGCAACTTTGGTGTGGGGGCTTTTGATTTCTTCATGAGTATGATATATATCTTGGACAATAACTCTGATTAATTATTCAGATTTTGACTAGTGATTTATTTGGCTTCAAAAATCAAAATTGCTAATTTTCAGTAGAAACGAGAACTAAATAATTTCATTTTGGACAACATAAATAATAATAATAATTATTATTATTATTATTATTATTATTATTATTATTACTTCTTCCTAGGAACAGTTACAACGACAATGACACACATGAATAATTGAATACGATTGAACGCAATACCAGGTACCATCACCTCGTATCACAGTGGCGTAACTAATGATAGCCAAGGGGGGGCAACCGCCCCTGCTGAATGTATTTATTAAAATACAATAACAATGGATTTAAAACTCTATAAAAACATTATTCCAAAATAGTGAAGCAACATATTTGAATTAAATCAACAAAAAAAAAAAAAAAGAGAGAAAATTGTTTAGAGGAAGAGGGTCCCACACCATACCCTGATGGACATGACATGTTGATGTTGTACCTTTGCAAATAGTATCAATGTAAATAAAATTCCAGAGTTTTTTGGGCCTACATTACATTATTACAAAGGTTGTACACCAATCAGTGATAAAGATCCTATGTGGTGGCAGCCCAGGTGTTTTTTACCATCACTCCCTATTTTTATTCTTTTACTCAAATTATTCGTAATTTATTTATTGGAAATTGTGAAATAAAATCTATGTGGAAAATCCAGTCCAATGGGAGAGCCTTCAAGCAAAATCTTTAGTATGCTGGTCCAAAAGCTGCTACATTAGTTGATAAATCCAATTGGACCAATTCCTTAATTATTTCAAAAATTACTTAATTTATAAGTCCAGAATATAAGTATTTAATAAATAAATTTATACTAATGGGCCAACATATGTGCTCTTATAAATAAATTGCAATTTTTTGACATTTTAGCAAATGGGCTCTATGTTTAGAAGCCCATTTATTCATAATGGGCTTCAATCACTTTCTTAAACAGTTGTGCTTCAAATATCAAACGAGTACCCAATATTTACTATTAAATAACCGAACCACATTAAATAAAAAATAAAAATATAAAATTATAATATGCATTGCTCATAATGAACTCATCCACATAAAAAAAATAAAAAAATAATTAAACAAAGATTTGGACATCGTGTAGGTAACCAAATGTCTAAAGACTTGTCAAGTGGCACGTTTCACATGTCATCAAATCCAACTCCCAATTATTGTATTGTAAGAAGAATTACCGAGTAATAATCAAAACATATAAGTATTGGATTTGCACTCACCTAAACCAAACAAACCACTAAGATTGATTATTATTATTAATAATAATATTATAAATATTAAAATATAAATAGTCATAATAGGCATAAACCTGACCTCATATCCATTTCCTCTTTTTATACGCCTCGCCATTCTCTCTCTCTCTATATCTTTCTCTCTCTAAAAACTGCCGCAAGGTGTCCGTGAATTTGACCCGGGAGAATTCGCCTCTCTGTTTTGTGGAATTTGATGGGATCGTTCTCCGATTCCTGACCCGTTCTATCCTTTCTGGGACTTCTCTTCTTTTTGTCCCGGGAGGTAATCGTTTCATTCGCAGACTTTACGCCAATCAAAATCATGTTTTTTGGTGTCCCGATCTAAATCGAC